>VWZS01006097.1:3871-141189 GCA_013397075.1 Rhabdornis inornatus
CGCCGAGACACGGCCCCGACAAGAGGGCGAGGGAGCGGGAGCGGTGCCGGCCGCGGCGCATGATGTGGGTGCCGCTGCTGGCGTGCCTCACCGCGGGGATCGTCTCCGTGCCCAGGTGCCAGCGCGGCCCCGGAGCCTTCCTCGGGGCGGCCTGGCTGCTGGCGGCCGTGCCGGGACTCTGCCAGCGCTGTAAGTGTCCGAGCGCCTGGGGCTGCTCGCCGTGCCCCGGCTGGTTGGGGTTGTGGCTGGGGTCTGTTCTGGCGCGGGGGCGTGCGTGGGCGGGGGGCTTGCACGGGCCCGGCGCTGCCTTGGGCACAGCGCTGACAGCTGGGACCGCCCGGCGCCGCCGGCGCTCGCCGGTATGTGCAGGGAGAGCCGGGCTGGAGCGGCTGCCCAAACCTCACAGCCCCGGGCCAGCCCCTGACTTTACTGTCCTCGCCTTCAGGGAGCCGTAGTAGCTCCCGGGGAGCCGGCGGTAGTATCGCCCTGCAGGGTGCTGCGGGTCCTGAAGTGCACCCTCCGCAACACATCTTAAAGCGGCACCCGGACCCGCCCGGGGCACCCAAGCTAGGGATGGACAGTTCTTGGGGATGGTCACACTCTGTTTTATGTAGTTTATATGGCATGCAGTGGCAGGGTTAAATAGGGATAGAGCTACGAGATGATTGTCTTCTGTTTACCTTGGGATAATGCGCATGTTGACAGTTCCCCGGGAGCTATGGTCCTCGGCTGAAAAAGGCTCTGGTAAGTGTGGGTAACCCGTCGCGCTATGGAATTGCTTCCCAAACCCCCGGGCATCAGTTTTAATGTGTGCAAGCTGAGAGGGGTTTGTGCAAATGTACTTTAGTGCAGCAGTTGACAGAGCAAGCGGGTTAGTCAAGTATTTCATAAAGGATCTTACTTAGCTAGCAGCAGTCATAAAAGCAGATCTGGTTGTCAGTCATCTTTCTGTATTTTTTTCTGCTTGTGGAATAATTGGCATTTCCCAGCTTAAGCCTGGAGCTAATTTAAAATGTGAACATGTAACCTCTGGAACTAAGATTTACAATGGGAACAATGTATTAGTCTTAAGTTCTTTATTGTATATGTGACAAATTCATGCCTAATTCAGCAGGATTTGCCCAGTGCTATTAAAAACAATGGAATAATTTGTTAACTTTCATAGGATAATTTATTTTGCTTTTTTGGCTTCGTATTTTGAATTCAGAACCAAACTAAATGTCAATAGGAAAAATAAAATATATTATTAAATTTCTTATGAAACATTACATCCTGTGTATAGTATCCCAGATTCTTTTTTATGCAGTGCAACTGAGTTGACAGTCTAATTGAAACTTTATGAAGAGGATGGTTCTGTGTCTGAATGCAGTGTTGTGCTTGCTCATGAGTGTAGTTCCTGGGTACATACTAGTGCAAATAATGCATCAGAACAGAATGCCACAGGGGGGAGGTTGTGCATGGGGCTTTTGTGGCAAAGGATGCTTGCTGTCTTTGTTATTTCATAGTGAAAATATATATGGGCAATGCGTCATGGGTTGTGTGTTTATTGTGACAACAGCTCTCAGATTGTGCAGACTGTAACTCACATAGACCTTGTTTTTTTCCTTTTTGTTTGAAACCTCTGCTAATTCATGAAAGCTGAAAGGCACACTGAATTCTTTCCTTCATACATAATCACTTTACAGGCTACAGCCACAGTTGAAGCAAGAAAAGTGTTCTGTTTTGTTTTTCTGTGAATGAACTCGTGAATTTTTTTGTTATTTTTAATGTTGTTTGTGATTTTTACATTTGGTTGTGATAGCCACCTCAGCACCACCTGAGTTCTTTGAATGTCTGCAGGCTGCTTTGAGGGAGACTGGGCAGCAGCTCCATGTACAGATATTTGGCAGCATGGCTTTGTTCAGCAGCCACTCCTCTTTGCTTCTGCATCGACAGTGCTGGGCATGGAGAAAAGCATCGTGCTGTTCCCGTGTCATCAGCAAGTCCAGTTTATTTATGTGCAGAGTTGGCAGAACCTGCATATCTGTTGCACTGAATCTTCAGTTCTAAAAGATAATGGAAATAATAGGAAATGTACATAGAACTCAAATTTATTTCATTGTTGTTGGAGCATTTGTGGCTCTTCTAATTGAAAAACTGAGAGCTTGATACTACCTGAGGTATTTGTTCTGCAAACTGCAGTTTGAGATGTGAGTCATTGCTTGGGTGTAAGTAAATGTAGAATTCGGTGCGGGGTTTGAAGTTACAAGGAGCGCAAAAGGAAATCTCACAATGCTGTAAATTTGCAATTCCCAAATTACAGGTTCTGTAAGCTCAGATAAAAAGAGTAGTATAGCTGCCTTCTACAAAGAGTCCCTTGTTCAGTAAGTCTCACCAAAAGGAAATTTGCAACTCAGTAAGCCAACTACAACAAATACCTGACATAAGAATCAAGCAAGTTCTGTAGGGATTTCTGCAGATCCCTACACTTATGTTTGAACATTAAAGCCTGACAAACAACTAAAGATGTAAACCAGTGAACTGAATAAAAGCTGGATTCTACACCAAAAGCATGTGTATGCATTGTGCTAACCAGTTGAGTAAGTGCTCACTTCAGTGAAGACAGTTCCCTTGCCTTGTTCAGAAACCAACTGCTGAAACTCTTTATTTTTCACCTGCTGTATAAGGACATGGGTTATGTGGTGCTTAACTACTGAAGAATGGCTGATTGATCAGGGTTGACAGAGGACATTGGTTCAAATCTCAGCAGTGTCCCAAAACCAGCTATAATGAATATTAAAATCTGAAAACTAAGGTATTTGGTGCTTTCCAAAATACCTAGGTAGTACTTCTATGAAACTCAAGGAAACAGAGTGTACTTGTGATATGCAAACAGGGATGAGATGGAATGGAAAAGCTTTATCTCTGGTTTAAAAGTTGGATAATGGTCATGCAGCAATTCTCTTAGATAGTTGTGATTGACAGTCTCTTTAAATACCAGCTTCAAAAGTTTGTATTTTCAGTCTTCTTGAGAGTGTCATTTGGAAAGGTCACTGGGGAAAGTGAGGGGTCTGTGATCATTAAGGGGTCAGTTGTTAATTGATTTATTCCAGTAGCATGACTTTTGATTGATTAATTTTCTCCCATCAAGGTCTTTGGTGCTTCGCCAGTCTTGTCACATCAGATTTCCATGTGTTCCCTCCAGTAAGAAAGTTTTATAAGCCATTACTGTGTTACTTCTCAAAGGAATAAGAAAAGCTATTCAAACCACCCATGGAAGTTTTTGAAGAGAGGTGATCAGGAAATGTCCCATGACACACACACAAGCACACAAAAAAGTCTGAAATAAAAGATACATCATGATAGCTTTAATTGGTGTTTGTCTGTTAATTCTCTTGTGTACTCATGCGGCCCATTTTCTTTTGAGGCTCAGTGGAAGAAGCTGAGTTGTATGGAATACCTAACACTGAGCCAGTTCAGCTTTTCCTGAGGCTTAAAACAATCCAAGAAGAAAAAACTCATTTTTCATTTCCTGAGTCTGCGTGGGTGACCTGCTCCCTAGGGCTAATGGACCATCTTTGGGAAAGCCAACCTTTGGGAACCAGCCATTGGGAAAAACAACCTCAGTGTTTGAGAGGGCTGTAAGTCACAGTTCTGAGGAGTAGTGAGGGGGAGGTTTGTTCATGTGTGCATTGCTCTAGGAGTGTATTTTGCCAATAACATACATACATTTGCTTTGTCTCTTTGGGGAGCTTAGGTGGTAAGGTTATTTTTTTATTTCATGGATTTTACAAGTTGAATGAAACTCGTAGTTGCATGAGTATTATTTACAATGTTTTCATGCTACAGATGTTTGAGATGAGACTGGGAAAAGAGGAGAGGGGCAGTTTATGAACTAGAAGAGCAATAATCATACTCCTGATGCTCTGAAAAGGTCATCTCTGTCATTTTGGATATGCTGTTGCTGAGGAAAGTTATCAAGACAGCCTGAAGATTGCAGCAGAAATACTCTCTACGGTTTGAAGAGGCAGTTGTTTCTTTTCAGGCCTTTAAACTTTCAAGGACTGGAACTGCAACAACTGAGAAAACAAAATCTACACTCCATTAGTCAAGAGGCCTGAGTGAATACATTTGATTTTCCATTACAGTGCAATCTAAGTTTAATTTACTTCCCCAGACCATCAGAAAGATGTCAGAATGTGAATTTCATGGAAGCTAAAGAAAATCTTCATTAAATGACCCTTATTCCACAAGCGGACATTAAAATGTCAGATTATAACCACCTTTATACTTTATAGAGCACATAAATGCTGGTAATATTTTTCAAATCCCTATGAAGAATTTGTGATGACTTTTCCATGTTGTGTCTTGAGTTTGGGACAATTAGAACTAATTACTAATTATTGTAGGAGAAGAAAATTTGAAGATATTTTATTTACAAATTGTGTAAGTTGACATGGGCTGCTGATACTTATCAAGACTTTTTCAGAAAGTGAGTCATCATTATTTTTGTAAGTTCTTACTTAGAAACTAGGTACCTCACATTTCTGGGTGCCTTCTGCCAAGTTGTAGGATGAGAGGAAATAGCCTCAAGTTGTACCAGGGGAGATTTAGATTGGATATCAAGAAAAATTTCTTCACCAAAAAGGCTGTCAGGTCTTGGAACAGGCTGCTTGGGGAAATGGACAAGTCATCATCCCTGGAGAGATTTAAAAGACACATAGATGTGATGCTTAGGAACATGCTTTAGTGGTGGGCTTGTGCTGGGCTAGCAGCCGGACTTGAGGATTTAAAGGGTCTTTTCCAGCCTAAATGATTCTATGATTCAAGGAGGTACTCGTGAGCCTACATGTGATTTTCTTATCCTCATCTCTGAAAAGTTCCACCACTTATATGAAGGTGGAATCATTCAGGACTAAAACTTGAAGAACAGAAGCCTCAGACAGGTGCATATAAACTCAAGCTTTTCATGTAAATGTATATCAATGTAGAGGATTAGTGGTGGACTTAGCAGTATTGGGTTAAGCGCTGATCTTAGCGGTCCTTTCCAACCTAAATTACTCTGATTCTATCCTATGATTCTATTAATAGATCTGATGTCAGAAGCATTCACCTTAATGTACAAATTAAATCTGCATTACCTACATGATTTTTTTTTTCCCAACAATGCATATTTTAAAAACTGCATATAGGAAAACTGTACTTTTTTAGATCAGGATAGATGTATCTTAGACAGTGATTGGGATTTAATGAGTTCTGTCAGGGTAAGAAGGACAAGTGGAATAACTTGGTGTTCCAACCTTTGAAGTTTGCTCAGTGTTCTTAAAAGATACTAATGGCACTAAAGTCATATGTTATATTTTTGAAACTTATATATGTGAACTATTTAGTTCTTTTACTGTAACTGGTAATCCAGACATCTTGGTAGAAATTTTACCTCTCATGATGAATTTACTGAAAAATAAAACTGGAGAAGAATGTTGTTTCCATTTTGTTAATAAACTTTCTGGTTTGTTTGGGGTTTTTTTGTTTTTTTTATTTTTTTTTTAATAAAATTCTTAAGGCCTCAGTGCTTCTCATTCTACTTGCATCCTCCTTTACAGTGAAATCATGTTTTCAAAGTTCCTGTATCTCCACTACTAATTGCTGACTTCTCTCTAACCAGTGGAAAGATGTAATAATTCTTTCTCATCTGCTTAAGCAAACATAATTTTTGATGGACAAAATAGAATATGGTCTGTTATTCCTTTCTAAGTACTTGAACTTTATTAATTTTTTTTTCCTTTTGGTAGTTTACATAAGTGGACTTGGGCTATTTAGTTTAACTTTTGGGAAGGAAGTGGGGCTCTAATGAATTACTTCACTGTACACTGTAATGGAACCTTTCTCCAAGAAGAAAAGTAAGCTTCTTGCCAGCTATTCAGGATTCCCCCTTGTTCTGGTGGCAGAACAAGAATAACCCCTTGAGCAAAATGTAAGTGTTTCAGGATGATCGGAATTTACAGCATTAGAAAGCTGCCAAAAAAGCAACTTCTAGCTGAGGCTAAATTGGCCTAAATTGAAAACTTTGCAAAGTTCATAATTGACTTTTTTCTTTATATGTTTCTCTGCTTCCCATGACTTCATTGTCATATGCCTGTGGTGACTTCTTGGTATTTACCCATGGTGACAATAATAATGTGTCTGAAGTATTTACAGTCATCAAAAGATACTGAGACAAATTTTTTTGACTATGGTTATTGGAGGAGGAAATTTCTGTAGCTTCAGATGCGTAGAATGATATTCCTGGATGTTTGATTTTTATTTTACCTCAGGCCTCTTCTCTGCCCACTGATTTGGGAGTTAGGTTGTTAGCAGCAGCAGTTCATTTGGTTCAGATATTGCAGACTTTAGTATTTTTGGTGTTTTGCAGTTTTAGCAGTGTTATGAATGCATCTATATGATGTATGGTGGCATCACAAAAGTAGTCCAAGTCTGATTAAACCAGTAGCTGCCCTTTCCAAAATAAATTCTGTTCCTTCTCTACATTCAAGGGAAATAGGCTAAGTGAATTCTGTTTTTTCTATACTTGAGAATACAATTTATTTCCATCTTAGCTCTGCCGGGGGGAAAGGGTTAGTACTGTGCTGAGGACAACTTGCTTCTCTCAGATGGGAGCTTCTTCCTGGAAGCAACCAAGTTTCCATCTTTTTGTTCAAACAAGACTACCAGGAAGCAAGAAAACTTGTAACAACTTACAAGCTGGCACAAATGGCACAAAATAACTCAATAAAACTAATGACATCGGCAAGCAGGCTCTTCCAATCTAAGCAAAATTGTTGGAGTGCATTTTGCTGTTAAAAATGTTGTGGCATTACTTCAGAACATTAAATGAACCACTACCTGTTTAAAACCTAGAATATGCATGTTTGAAGTTTGTCCCTTAGAGAGCATTTAAGCTGCACCTGCAGACCATACACATATATATGTGAATACTTCCTTGAAGGAGCAGAAGCTTGCATTAAAACAGTTTGTGTGCACCTGTAGTTTAGTTATAGTTAGTACATGAGTCTGCATATTTTATAGCCTGCAGTCATGATTTGTGTAATCTTTGCCCCGAAATTATAAAAATTTAACAGGCTAAACCTAAAATAGAGGTTGGCCAGTGTAGACAGGTGGGTTGGGTTTTGAGGTTTTTAATTATGAAAAAATCCCAGAAAGTTTTTTACCAATTTGTCTCAGGGACAATAACCATCTTTGGAGATGGAGAATCCTATTGAAAAGCAAATTACTAAAATAAAAATACCAAAGACTTAGTATTCTAGAAAACAGTAACATTTTTTAAATAGCCCTCTTGCATAAATGCTCCTCCCAGTCTTGTGGACTACATACAAATCCTTAGGGAGTAGTGGTTATCCTCTCTGATACCAGTCTTAGCTTTTATTTAATATTCTTGAAGTTTTCTCATTTTGTTTTAACTCTGACCTGTCTCCCTAATCCACATGTGCACAGCTTTTGGTTTGGGGCTTTTGGTTTGTTTCAGGAAAATCTTCTGTAAAAGCACAATTGAGTTTATCATTTTGTGTTCAGAACTGAGGGATTTGTTCCCCTAGGTTGTCAGCTTTGGGAATTTCAGTCTAAAATGCGAAATAGGTTTGTTCCAAACCACGTATGCTAAAAGATAAAAAAGAGTGAAGTAAGATGTCTGCATTGCTACGGACTAAGAACCTATCAGGTGGTCTTTGGTGACACTGTGTGGGAAGAAATAGCTCTGAGCTATTCTTAGCAATTGCTGATTCTCTGCACTGCTGCTGGGTATGTGAATGAAGACACAGTGCCAGGATGAGGTCATGCTTCCTCTGGGGCAGAAAGCAACAATTTGGTGATGATTAGGTATGCAATAAAAAGGTACATTAGAGAAACAATTGGGGGTTGAAGGCCTGGTTGGAGGAGGTAGAGCTATAGAAGATGGTGGGAGATAAAGCTTGGGTCTGTCTTTTATTCAAGGTTGAAGTTCTTAAGCAGGCAGAAAATAGTAGTTTTTATCTATCTACCTTTATAACCATCATGACCTCCTAATTAGGTAAGACTTTACAGAATACACTGGAACATACCAACCATTCAGGGATGTTGATGGACTACTTGCTAGCAGTGATTAATAATACACAAGAAATTAAATTAGCAGCATATATTGCACGAGCCATTCCAGGCTTTGCTCAAGCAGCATGACTGTATTCAATGTGGTCAACTCCAAGGGAGCTTCTAGCAGGTGTAGATGACTGGAGTACAATGATTCCTATGCCCATGTTCCATCCTAGGAAACAGAATTAACACAACTCCACACATCTTGAAATTTCCTTGAAATCAAGGGATTTAATTAAAAAAACATTTTAAGTTCTCTGGTTCCATATGCATTTTTATTGGTGTAAAGCTGTGCAAACAAGACCATCAAACCTGTGCCATAGAAGCATTAGCTTTTATGACTGTGGGAAATGAGTCTCTTCTAATGATACAGTCCTAGTACATCTTCCTGTATGTTTTTATTTGCAAGAGACAGGATAGGTTAGTTTCTGAAGCCAAGTAGTCTTTGACTCATTGTTTGCAGGCACGAATTGCATCATCAACAAAATGTAACCATCTTCCAGAAAAGCAGGAAGTTTCACAGAAAGGAGAGGCTACAAGTAAAGTTGGCTAAGAAACAAAAATTGTGTTGTGAAAAATTTCAAGGTTTCATTGCTTGTTTTCATTCTGTATTGTGGCTTGGGAACAAAGTCAGACTGGAGTAGTCAACAGCTCTGTCTCTCATAGTCAAGGCCATGTCTGGGGCTGTGGTTTGAATGTTGTGTTTTTAAGTCCTAACTGTGATACCAGTAGCTACTATGGGTAGTACCTTTTCTAAAATGCTTTTATATACATATTTCTGGAAAAAAAATCTTCAAAATTTATATATATACACATTAAAAAGTTAGGTTGCTATTCATCTGTCTGAGGCTTATGTTCCCCCAGTCTTCATCTTGAATGATGTGCAAGCTTCATGTAAGGCTAGAACTTTTCAGAGAGATAAGAAAGACACATGTAGGCTCAGAGAATGTCAGGAGTATCTCCTTGAATCGTAGCATCATTTAGGCTGGAAATGACCCTTCAGATTCTCTAGTCCAACTGTTAATCCAGCACAGACCCACCACTAAAACATGTTCCTAAACATCACATCTACACGTCTTTTAAATCTCTCCAGGGAATGGTGACTCTACCACTTCCGTGGTAAGTCTGTTCCAAGGCTTAACAGCCCTTTCAGTGAAGATATTTTTCCTGATATTCAATCTAAACCTTCCCCAGCACAACTTGAGGCCATTTCCTTTTGTCTTATTGCTTGTTAGCTGGGAGAAGAGGCCAACCCCACCTTGCTGCAACGTCCTTTTCAAATAATTGTAGAGCATGATAAGGTCCCCCCTGAGCCTCTTTTTCTCTAGACTAAACAACCCCAGCTCCCTCAGAAGCTTTTCATAAGACTTGTGCCAGACCCTTCCTTAGCTCCATTGCCCTTCTCTGGACGTGCTCCCACCTCAATGTCTCTTCTAGCAGCTTTCCAGCCCCTTTTACCCCAGCCTGTAGTACCACATGGGGTTGCTCTGAGTGAAATGCTGAACCCAGCACTTCTCCTTATTGAGCCTTACATAATTGGCTCAAAGCCTAGTATGAATATCATTCTCTAATTAGAGAAGTGCCCATAAACTTCTTGGGAGCTCCATGTCTACGTGCCATTACAGAGCAGACTTACAATGCATTTTCTATCCTCCAGCATCAGCTATGACTGTCGTTTTCTGCCAGGGCTTTCCTAATGCTGTGTTCACAGAGGTGTCCTCCCCTTTTGTCTGCGCTGTTCAGCTAAATCCAGTGTCAGCTCTCTGCAGTGGCATCACTCAGGTCTTACACAATGTGCAAAAAAGGAAGATCTCGGTGTTTGTTCCTGCATGCTTTGCAAAGACACAAACTCACACAGGGCAGACTGCTGCATTGCTTTGCATTTTAATGGCTTTTTAAATCACCTGTGTAGCTCTCACTAATGACCCTCATGTTCAAAAGGCACTGTGTTCATACAGTAATGCAGATAAATTCAGGAACCCCAAAACTCTCAGCAGGTGTATATTGACAGAGTTAGGAAAGTCCCTATCAGTTATCAGGACTTGTTCACTAGTGATTCTTTCCACTGCATTTATTTAGATGTGTGAAGACTTCTTATTCAATTCTCACCTGTACCTCTTACCATCTCTGTAATCATACTATGGTTTATCTCTTCCAGTTCCATTTTTTCTTTTTAGGAACACTGTAACAGTTGCTTAGTTTCATTTGGGGAGTTTTTTTAGTTAGTTAGTTTGTTAGTTTGTTAGTTTGTTAGATTGTTTGTTTGTTAAGGTGTTTTTACTCGCTTGCCAGCTTTACAAAAGTATTTTTTGAGAGCTCAGAATTTAACAGTGTTTTGCACCTTTCTTTTACACATCTTTATTTTCTTAGCAAAATCATGACTCTGCCATGCAGAGTTTTAGTTTACTACTTCTTCTGTTGCTGGCAAAAAACATTTTAAAATCAGTGTGCACTTAACTTTTCTGTCTGAATAGTGAAACTAAAGTCCCCAACCATTAATGGAGAAGTGAAACAAATTAATGTATCCCATATGTAATAGAAAAAAAGGGAGAGGAAAAGTTGTTTGGTATTCTTCTCAAGTAAACTTAGGATTTTATTATAAAGCGTAAAAAGTGTACAGTATTTAAGTTGAAATCTCCTTTCCTGGGCAAGGTTGAGTACCTCTTAAAGCTGATTTTGAGGCATACCTTGTAATCTTATTGGAATATCTGGTGATGATATAGTGTGTTTTTAAAGCATGGCACAAAAGGCAGAGAGAATTATTTCATTTGGAAAAAAAAAAAGAGGGGAAAAATCCCTAATTCCAGGACTGGGTTTTAGGATTGGCAGTTAAAGCACAGACACTCATTTTTTTCCTGTAATCTGAGCAAGTAACTGTCCGACACAATAATCATGGAAAAATAATCTCTCCTCTGTAGCATTTTTATAATGCTTTTCATTGTACCTGCGCGCTCCGCCAGAGTGAATCGGGAAGCCATGTGTTAGGTGGGACAGCCACTGTCTGTCGCCTCTGCAGGGTCATGCTGCTCTGCTCTGAAGACAGAAGGGTGAAGGTAACTGCAGTATACTGCATAAAAACTGCAGCTTTCCTCATAAATTGGGTTATACATGAGTTACTGAAGGCCCCATTCATAATCTGTGCAAGGGATAGCCTGCCTGATTGCTGTCTCAGGACAAAATTGGATGCACAGTTGAAGGAAAACCAGCTCTATAGAAGCTGGATAATTTCCCATCTTCTTGCCTTAATGAGTGTTCACCAGTCTGAGGGCCAACATCAGGGAGTATAAGCTGCAAGCTATATTTTGGCTTTCTCTTTTAAGAAAGTGAGTGGTACACCCTCCAAAACCAGCACAAGCGTGTACCAGCTGTGAAGCTGATACAAATCCGAATTCTTGGCTGTACTTGAACAAAGTGCTGTCTGTTTGAAAACCTGTTTAACATCCCCTCTGAGATGCCAGAGTGCATTATTGCTATTTCATCTCTGAGATAAATACCCTGACTGTGATAAGGTTACTTTCATAATAAGGAGGCAGGATATAATTAAAACATATATGATGTTTGTCTTGTCTTGATCCCTCTTGTTGCAGAGAGTTTAGGCTTGCCTCACCTGTGATCACTGTAAATAGCTGCAGTTGTTGGAGCATGGTTGTAATTTTGTGGAGTGGGCTGGAAAAGTGTAGTTTAACCTGATGCACTTTTTATTATATGCATATTCCTGTGCAGTTCCCAGCACAGAATTTGGCCCTTGTCGAAAATACCTTTTGGCATACATCAGTTCAAACTAAGCCAGTAGAAACTAGCCCTTAGCTTTGGCTGAACAGTAACTCAGTCTTGTCTGGACTCTGTTTTCGGTGAAGTGGCAGGAAAAATCTCAGTTCTTTTTTAAGTCAACTCATAAAAAAATATTTCTTGCTTTACCATTATTTTTTTTAAGTGACTGAAAAGTTTATACTTAAACAGTTATGGTTTTAGAGTACGCTTACAACTAAATAATAAATATTTGATGAATGAAAGCACGTCCATAAATGTTACTGTTTTAATGGACTATGTATTTGGGAAGCAGAGTAGTGATGTAGACAGAAACATAAATAAATAAATTAATTCAACTTTTTAAGTTTCTCTTTATTAAAAACGAAAAATTTCAACCTTTTGCTCCAAAGGTACCAAGCTTGTCTATTGCCGATCTGTGACTTCCTGTGGTGAAAATGGAGCTCTTGAGAGTTATCAGCAAAGAGATTTGCATCCAACAGTACTATATATCTCATTTGTTAAAGTGTTTTATCTGCTGTGATCACACTGAAACTGGATTTTAAGATTTTTTTTTGTCTGAGCAGTGTGCAAAGGCACACAGACCCCCCCCTATATTTTACTAGACAAGCTGTATTAATAAACTAAATCAAGTTTCAATAGATTACATAAACTAACCACACAGAAAAAAATTGGGACAGTTATTCCTCAGTCAGTTTTTCAGTACATCTGGAAAATGGCACATAGACACATATTGTTGGTTTTTTTAGAAAGTGCATATTAAAAAAAAAGGTCTTAATATTTTGTTATCTGGCCAATGTCATTTAAATTAAAGTATGTGTTTTGCAGACAGGATTATGTCTTAAGAAAGGAGTCTCAGATTTTGTTGCAGGAAATTAATTACGCCAGGCTTATTATTTGACTTACTTGGTTTACTGGTTGCAATGACAAGGAATTAATCTTTCTCATTCCTTATCTGAACAGCTAGAAACACAGGTTTCTCATTTTTTCATGTCAGCTATTTATTCTTATCAGAACAGCTCTGTCTCTTACAGTGGATATTAACTTGAATGGGTAACTTCAAAGTTCATGTAGTTTTCTCCCTGTTTTGCTGCATGGTGGTCTTAGAACCACTATTATGCTGCAGATCAGCAACTTACATTTTTTCTTGTCCTTTGAAACTTTTACTGAATCTATCACTCTCTTTTTCTTGTAACACCTTTCACCTCTGCTATCTTTGATATCCAGTTGAAGATGGGAGGGGTGTTTGTGTGCCAAGAACAATTACATTCCTTTTATTTTTACTACTCCTTCAAAAACTTCTCATTCTGAGTCTTTGCACTTTATGAATACTGTCTAGAAAGGGATCTGTGTCAAGGTCTACAACCCTGTGCTTGTCAGTACCTACCCAAAACCTTCATACTTTTTTCCCTCTCCTGCAGTATGTGGTAACATTTTCTATGGCCTCCAGGTCTGCTCTTTCAGACTGCAGAACATAAAGTGCAGTTGCTGTCTTATAAGTGCAAAAAAAAATTTTATTGTGTTAGTGCTGAATGAGCTTGCTCTCATTTCACATCCAAGTTAAACTTGCTATGTTTGTTTTTATATCAAAAAAAAGACCAAACAAAAACCTTTAAACCTTTCAGATTTTGTCGTGTTCTTTTCTTTCTCCTTAGCAACTCCTCCTTTATTTATCCCTACCAACCTCTCCTACCCTTTAATCAGTTTTCCCTGTGTTCCAGCACCTTCCTGGGCTGCTTTTCAACATACTGTTTATATCATACCTGTAGGTCTCCTTTTCATTTATGCTTTTTTTTCTCACATTGCGTTCATGGCAAAAGTTGTCAGCAGCGACTGATATGAAATAGAAATATAGGTGTTATTTAAATTGCCACTAACATACACATTATCAGTATAATGCTGCAATTGTGCTGCACTAGGCTTGTTAATACTGATAATAATATATGTGTTGTTGATACTCATAACATGCAAACTGTGCTTAGTGCCTTGCATCAGCCATTGTTCTAAGTGACCTGTTGAAAACTACCTGTTTATATGATACAGGATCTCATCTTAGAATCCATATCTGAAATTAGCAAAATAAATAGAAATAAAATACATTTTAGTACATATTTTCCTAATACAGCTGTTCACTGAGAAGTTTGTCTCATTACCTAAAAAGAGAGATTGTTTGCATTATTATTGCAGGCTAGAAAGAAATAATCTGAGACAGTGCACGTAGCCAAAACTTCGGATGAAAACCAAACCTTTCATCAAGCTGTTTTAATATGATGATGCCTGCTATCACAATGAACAATTAACATATGTAGTCTTTTGTTTGTAGAAATTTGTTTTGTTCCCTGTATATTTTCTAATATGGCATGCTCAACATGCTCAACATGCCACCGAGCAGTGTTGTTAAACAGCACTACTACCAAGCTGTGCATTTTATGCCCTCCATATAACTCTTAGCAGGTGACTTCTGTCTTGTTTAGAGGTGCACTGGTCTGCAAGAGACTTGTACTCAACATGCTGAAAAAATACACTAATGCTGGCATTCAAGTTGAGCTGGCCAAGTCCCTTGAAATGACTTCTCAATACCAATTGCCAAAGTTTCATAGGAAAGAGTAGTAACTTAAGCAATGATCTATAAAAAAAGATGTGGAAAGGATATAAAGGACTTTGCTGGTAGACATGTAAGTAGGCACAATTTGTGCAACTGTTGGTACAGAATGATGTGTCTTCAATCTGTGACACATGTAGTGTTGGATACATTTCTATTTGCTTCTGGAAAAGAAAATCTTCCTCTTATGGGAAACTATTCATTGCAAAAATGAATATGCAGAGGGGGAATATTTATAGAAGGTGAGAAAATACTTTGGGTTTCATGAGAAGTGAATAATGAATAATTCAGTCAAGTGTAAATGACTTAAAGGGAAAATGTCTATGAAAAGATAAGCTACCAAGTAAATTTTTTTCTGTTAGGCAGTAAATCAGCAAATACATGCCAAAGATAAACTTGCACTTCAAAATTATTCTAAATCAGGATCTTAAAAATTTGGCATTGTGAATTGTGAGTGGAGTTTATTCAATCTGTGCATATAGTTCTTGACTGTAGATAAAAGAAAATTGTATTCCCTCACCACAGTGCCTTTTATTCTGTTTTACTTCCATTTTAATAAATTGTCATCACTCTTAATCTGGAGAAGTAATTTCTGAAATCTTGGTTTAAAATTAGGTATTTTACAATTTCACATATCATCATAAATCATGAATGTTTTGGTTTGTATTTCATTGCAGCGGAAAACAGATGTGCCACTTCAAATGCAGTAACATGCACAAAGTGTCTTGCTTTGGGTCCAGAGTGTGGATGGTGTGCTCAAGAGGTATGGCATTTTGCTTAATTACATTTGACTTTATATTTTACCTGCTTCTGATGTTTATAAAGACTTTTAGACTGAGAAAATTACACTGAGAAATAGCAAAAAAAAAATCTTTAAATGATCCCTAGAGACAGAACGTGAGAAATCATGTGAAATATATTTTGTTTCCAAAGGAGAAAATGCAATCTTTTATTTGGAAAATTGCAGTAATTTTAAATAAAGTGAGATCTTTTTAATGCATTCCATCTGCTATGTAGACAGTTTTGGCAGACTTAGAGTAGCTTTGAGAGTTTAACAGTTTTTGGCTTCAAAAGCAAAATTACTTATCAGTACTTTATATTAAGTCCTCATCATATGTGAAAACAGTCTATACATATATGTTACTGCATTTAGCAAAAGGTTATACTAAAGTGGAGTTGACTTCAACTTCACCTTATATTGTGATCCTATCACAAATGGAAAAATTTATGCTTTTCTCATTTTGACACTTGAAAATATCAGTTTTGAGATTTAGCACAAAAGATAGATCTTAGCAAGAATTATTCTGAAATTATTGTTACTTTGCAAACTGTAAGAATATGGGAATTTCTGGTTTTGTTTGACAGAAAAAAAAACCAAAAACCCTGTTGGTAGCATGATTTTGAGTAATCTCCTCAGAGGAGCAAGTTTTTGAAGAATATCACTGACAATTGCAAGCTCATGTGGAAATTACTGGTAGTAGCTTTCAGGTTAGCAGAGAAGGTAGATAAGTACCTGGGGTGTGTCTGGCAGAGATAAGGAGTGTAAGGCACGGCAATATCTGAGATATTATGTCTTGGAATCATTAACTTAGTCTGCCAAAGGTAGAAGGCTAAGTATTGCAGGGATAGGTAGAGGCATGCAGGGCTTGCTTTCCCAGAGGAAGTCTAGCATGTGTAGATGGCACAATGGATTACGGTGTGGAGGGGCTCATTATTCTGGCCCTGTGTCCTGTCTTACAAAGGGCAAAGCTTCATCCTCCTCCACCTGCGTTTATCACATAACAGCATTTGCTGACTTTGCAGTGCTATGGAGCTGCAGTAGGTCCCCTTCTAAGTAGGTCATGGACTTGGCCAGTTTCATTTCTACTCTGCTTGTGTTGCTTCACTTTTCAAGTCAATCCTGAGAGCTGTTCATGGACACCAAGGCTTGGTCAAACCCTCTTAAACATCTGGTTCACCTACACACCATCCATGGTTATGGAACAGCAAAACCCATATTGTTGCAGATGGAAATGCTGTAGTGCAGTTTAGCCTGCCTGCTTCATGAGAACAATATTTTTAATAAGATAATCAGCCCTGAGGAACTCTTGAGATGTTTTGAGTTTGTACCCATACACAGTGGACCTCAGAAAACACTGTAAATCTATTAGTCATTACTGGTAACGAGACTAGCTAAATTCTTTACACATTTAAAAATCTAGCTTTTTAAAAAGTATACACTAAAAAGAGTACATTAATAGCAGTAACTTAAAAAGTATTCTCTGGGTTTTTTTTAATAAAGAAGGTTATAGAAAAAATATATCAGAGACAGACTACAAAAATCTGAAAAACAAGATACAGGACTGTCATATTTCATTCTTCAGAGGATTTCTCTAATCTTTACAGTGTCTGGATGACTATTTATTATCTAATACACAGTTGACTGTATTTTAGGTTGTTTATTTTCCTCATTTGCATGTGAAAGATCAGAGGTTGTCCTTTGTTTGGTTGGTCTCCAGATTTGACTCAGATGGACCAAAACTTTGAAAGACTGCAAAAGATTGTTCAGAATCGTATTAATTATCAGATTAGGGGTCAGGAAGAATTTTGCATTGGATCATTTTGGCACAATTTTTGACAACTTTTCTCTTTCAATGCTGCGAAGGATGGGCTGCTTCTGACATCATCCTTCTACTAATCACTTTTCTATTGCTACAAGGGCTTTTTTATGTTGGTGGCATCTTAAACTGTCCACTCCTGTAATAATACATGGTTTCCTCTTTCTGGGAATTGAAATTATGTAGTTCAGCAGGTCTTTGGATCTTGTGTAGTGGGACAGACAAATTCAGGTTGGCTAAATCTAGAGCTGACCTCTGGTGTTCCTAAATATCAACCTGAGTAACGTTACCAGTGGGTTCTTCTGAAAACTAACCTATTTTGATGTTGCGGGAATGATGCTTTCTTGCTAAAACAAGCTCATAGCATGGCACAGAATTGTTTTTAGTGACATAATAATTTCCTTTGTATTTCCTTTAGTAATTTCCTTTTTTTCCCAAGTCGGCTTGTTCTGAGTGTGCAAGATCGTATTTCTCATTTTAAAAAAATTCTGTGTAGAAAAGAGTCAATGTGGCAATTAGGTTTAACTTCTGATTTAAATATTGCATCATTGCCATTATTAAAAACATATGGCTTCATGAACTTGTTCTATAATTTATGCAATTATAGTAGCATATTTTATTGTTTCAAAGACTATTATTTTGGTTTTCTTCGTCCTTTGAAGGTGGTACAGGGTTTTTTTCAGCTCAGATTGTTTTGTTTCTTATTAAACAGGATTTCATGGCTGGCACAACACAGAAGGGACGCTGTGACACTGTTTTCAGCTTAATGAAAAGAGGCTGCCAATCAGATTTGGTTGAAAACCCCACGGTTCATGTCACAATACCTAGTGACCATGAAACAAATACACAAGTGACACCAGGAAAAGTTTCTGTCCAACTGCGTCCAGGTTGGGTCATCTCTAACACATTGATATTATAATAAATTTAAAATAAAAACAACACTTCTAAGTACAGATATTTTGTGAAGAGGCATCTGGAATAATTATTTGGAAAAATGATGCTATAGCGTTATATTGTAGAACTGTGATGGTGTTGCTTCCTTATTCAAGTATCATCTTCATCAAGAATTGTTTCTATCAAACACAGCTGAAGGTCAGAATAATGCAAGTAATATGTGGAAAGGGAATTTTAGGTATTCTTTCATGTTTTCTTATGTGGTTTCTTGATTCTTTAGCCACTTACACTAACAGTTTTGCCTTACATGTGTATAAACAATTCCTTCTGAAAGTAAATAGGGTTTTAATTCCTAAATTCATAATTTGATAACCTTCTTGATTATTTCTTTACTTTCAAGTGCATTGCCTAGAATGCACTAGACTAGAAAAATACCAAATATACCAAAACCATTATATGAGAAAAGACTAAATTCCTAAAGAAGACTTAGGTGTTCACTGCCTGAATTTTTTTATTACTAGTATATCTCCATTTGCCCTCAGCTCAACTCTAGTTAAATCAGCATTCATTCTCCTTCTCTAAAAAAGCTATAGCCAACAGCAGAAGTGAAGGTGATATAAAGGGATGCAGGGTTATCTTTTTCTCAATAAAATTTAATTTATTTCTGTCTTTTGCAAGGAATAGTTGGAGAAAGAAATATTTGAGAGGGGTCAGTCTTAGTCAGGAAAACGTTAGGTGTTTAGGAGGAGTATTCTGCTGATCTTCACTGTAGAAATGATAATTTTCTGTCAATTGCAAGGGAAAAAGGAAGGATCTGCGCGAGTGTAAAGCACAAAGGAGCTCTGTTTTTCACTCTTTATAATAATAAAACAGTCAAGGTAACATCAGCACTACTCTTTTCCTCCTCCCAAAGAAGTGACTGATACTCTGCTTTGTACTGAGAAATGGCTTCAGGAGCTGAGCTGCCTCTAAGCTCTGTCTGTAATCACATTTATTTCCAAAGGCATACGGGATTCATAGGAAAAAAGTTAGCTTCCTAAAATTTGGTTTTATTAATATTTTTTCCAGTAAATAATAAAATTAAGTTTGGGGTTCCTTATGCTTTGCAGAAGTTTTTGCATAAGGGAGGCAGAAGAATGAAATTTCAAGGACTCCAGAAACTTTTCATATATAGATATCTTGCCCATATTTTCCACCTCAGGGAAACACACAGATATGCCATTATACTTTTTCCTCAGAACAGACATTTGATGCAGTATAATCATGCAGACAAACATCCTTTTGTTTTGATACTGGGGAATTTTGTCACTGTTTACATATACTCATCATTTAGGATTTATGTGGGAAAAAATAAAAGCTGTGCTCAGTATTTTGCTATATGCAAGCTGGAGACCTGCAAAGGTCGTTTACAAAAAGTCATTCAATTTACATTGGCAAAGAGGAAATATAAATTACAGCACACTGAAATTGTTTTCCTCATGCAAGACCTAATATGGACAAATCCTGACATTTTCAGATGGATTATGTTGAAAGACCATTGGAAGAAAGTACTTTGCATATTTAACTTTTCTGAGTCAGATCTCTGTACTGGATGTACCTTTTGACAGTTTTTATTGAAAACCTGCATAGTTCTTCTGTAACATCTTCCTTCCTCTTGTCTTTTGCTGTATCTTCGTTGCACGATACTGGATTAGATTTTCCACTCACCACAGGAAGATCTTGAACTCATTTCTGCTGTGAGCTCACACTTTGGGTGACATAAAGTGATGGCTAATTTGAAGCCATGCATTACTGCACCCACTCTGCCCCTGCAAATCACTTCACTCATTTTGCTGACATTACAGAATATTAGACAAGCAAAAATGTGAGGACTAGTTTTAGCAGCTTCCAAGGCATTAATGTTTTTATTACATATGAGAATATGTTGCGGTTCTGCAGGAGACCCAGACATCTATCATCCTGAAATAAGAGTTCTGTTTTGTATATGCCAAAAGATGGATTTTTTTTCAATATTAAAACCTTTTTCTAAAAAAATATGTATTTTGATCCTATGGAGTTTTCTCATCAAATCTTTGGAAGCAGTTTGGGATAAACTTGTATCATCATTTATGTGAGTTTTTCAGGCTGCGCTGTCCATGTGGTGTGTATGTAGTTTTAGATTCTGTCATATGACAAACTATTTGCAGGATAAATTTACATACTTTGAAGTGACAACCTTGAAGGGACTGACCCCAATTTGTATGCAGATCTGTGTCCTTTGTGAGCCACAACTGCTTTTTGTTATAATGCCAAAGGGATTGCATAACCATGAATTTAAAACAAAATGGGGAGAAGTCACATTTTTACAATAAATTGCACAGTGCTCTTGAAAGAAAAAAACCCCAAGATGTTCTGCTAAACTCTCCTTTATGGCTTATTTTTGAATGATTCTTCAAGGTTTCATTTATTCTTGGGAGATTTTCTTGTTTGTTTTTTTTTCTCTTTGCTGACACAAACAACTTTGTGCTGAGATTGCTATAAAAATAAATGTATTTTTAAGCAAGTCCATTCAAAAATAGTAAATAAACTTATTTGTTTCTTTTTTTAATCAGGAAGTGAAGCAAACTTCATGTTAAAAGTTCGTCCTTTAGAGAAATACCCCGTGGATCTTTACTATTTAGTTGATGTCTCAGCCTCTATGCACAACAATATAGAAAAGTTAAATTCCGTTGGATTTGCTTTATCTAAAAAGATGGAGAATATTTCTCTTGATTTTCGACTTGGATTTGGATCCTATGTGGATAAAACTGTGTCACCCTATATTAGCATTCATCCAGGTAGAATCCATAACCAGTGCAGGTATGTAGTTTTTTTACATTTACCATAGCACTGAGACATGTATTTAATGACAGAAATATGCATTATATGTTTTTTTTTTAATTCTTCAGAAGTTATCTTTGTTTCCTTTTACCATGGTTCTTTGACAAAGTTCCTAAGCAAATGCTGAAAATTGTTTAGCAATGATTACTTCTGAAATACATGGTGAGTGATTTCAGAAAAACTGTTTCCATATCAGAAAAAACGTGCTGTATTTTTCTTTAGCAAAACAAGCCAAAACCCATGCTGCTTTGGAATATTTGGTTATATTTTGTATTTCATTTTAAAGTCAAATGTTGTGGTTTTGGTTATTTTGGATATGTTACCTAGATTCATCACAAATTTTTGCTTTCTGACCTATATACTTTCTAGTGTATGGTTATGTATTCATAAACTCTTTCCTGAAAATTCTGCTTTTTTCAACATGATGTGGTTTCTTTCAGCTCATTTAATGAACATAAGTGGTCCTCTGATCTACTTCTATAGTTCCAATGTGAAGGAACTCCTCTTTTAAGTAGAAAAGATGTTCTGGCCTGCATTTCTTTTTTCATGCCATGCCTTATATACCTTGGGTTCAACACTTTATATAAAGTGAGGGATCATTTCCAAAACCCCCTGGAGAACAAGATTATTCACAACAAATTTAGAGCTGTAAAAATGATAGTAGTTGGAAAAGTGAATATTAATTCTTCATGCTTTCTTGCTTGCCTTTTCTGGGAAGACATGATCCAAAGTTCTGTGAAGTCCCTAAGTATCTTTTGCGATTTCAGTGGGTTTTGAATTGATTTCTAGTAGTGGAATTCATTCTAGAGATGTGACTATCTATGGATAAAGCAGTCATCTAGATCATCTATATATAGTGAGTGTATATTGATTAGCATTTCTAGGTCGTGATGCATTTTGCCTGAGAGGAGACATTTGCAGAGGTATTAATCCTTTCTATTCCGGTTTCTCTTCTTTGACTGTACTTTGATTTGGAGGAGGGCAGGTTACAATCTGGATGCAGTATAAATTAAGAGAGTTGAAACCTGCTCAGCATCTCTGAAATGGATGAGCACTTCAACTTGTGCCATAAATCACAGCTGTGAATGGGTCCCAGGTCAACGACCTGTATAAATGCTTTTTCACTAGCTTACCTATGACAAAAATCAGACTTTTCCCCTTATGCATAATTTGAGAAGGTATCATTTACTATGATGTTACTGAAAATGGATTTTCTTAGCTCTTTTTTGAGGTAGTTATTATTAATATCACTATTAATTTTATGTACATTTATGTACCACTAGTGGATATAGGAGCTTAGATTTTGTTACAGTTTGATCCAGTAGCCTGTGTATCAACCTATTCAAAGATCTTACTGTTGCAGTGTGATACCCTTTCTCAGGATAATGAAAAGCAAAGCTGTACCACGCTGTAGATAATCCAAAATGGTTTATATATTCCCTGAGATTGTGCCATCCCTCTTGTTGCATTTTTGTTCTGTATGAGGCACTACATGTTTATTGTTAATATATTAACTAAGTTATTATATACACAATTCCATAAAATACAAGGTAATATACATTGTTTGTAGTTAATTATAACTACTTCCCACTGAACTTAATTTCACATGGAATTGCTCTTTTTTTTCTGTGTTTCTTATTCTGTGCTACCTACATCGTCATTAGTATCAGAATTTTATGGGTTAATGGGGATGCAATATTTTCATCTCATTCAAAGGAAAACTAAGGCTTTTGATTTGTTTTGTTTTTGTACAGTGATTACAATTTAGATTGTATGCCTCCTCATGGTTATATTCATGTGCTATCCCTGACTGACAATATAGCAGAATTCAGAAATGCAGTGAATAAACAAAAAATTTCTGGGAATATTGATACACCTGAAGGAGGTTTCGATGCGATGCTCCAAGCAGCTGTGTGCCAGGTAAGGAAGGAACTTCTTTACAAAAGAGTAAAGAAATAGTAATTCAGGCATTGCATATATATATATGTGTGTATATATATATACATATATGCATAGGTACATTGGTGGTCAGTGTTCTTGAATTCAAAATGCCAGTGCTATGCCTGATAATACTAAGATTTTTTTTTTCCTCCTTTTCAATTATTTTCCCCTTAACTATACATTTCCAATTGAAACTGGAAAAAGAAGAGCATGAGGGAACATGTTTCAGTATTGGTTATGGATCTTCAATTTCTGGCTTTAACCAACCTAATGTAGGATGGATGATGAAAAGCAACTGCTGCTTGTTTGAACAAACACATGTATTAATTTCACATGTATTAATTTCATATATTAATTACATAATTAGTTTCAAAAATCATTAAAGCACCGTTTGCTTTCCTCAATGAAGACATACCGTTTGACATTTCTTCTCCTTAAGAAGTTGAAAATTGAATGAGAAGTTTTACATATCTGCTTGTGTAGATAAGGAAAACAGAAGAATTTGTATGTTCTCTGCTTTTAAAGATTTCAAATTTTAAAACAGTACAAATCAACTAAAAATTAACTTTTGTATATCGGTAGAATTTCATCACAGTCTCTCCCATGCAGAAAAAGGTGGAAAAGATCTGTATCAGTAAGTCTCAAGCTATAAGCATATTAGATAAAGAGAGTTTGTTTTGCTCTAGAGAGCTGTTTTGGTTGTTGTTTTTCTTCTTATGCATATTAATGCAATACAAATTTTGAAATTTGGCTGATTCATGGGTTTGGTAATGCTCTATAAAATATTCAACTCCCATTCAGATCACAGGCTTGACTTGTTTCTCATCTATTAGAATGATGTCAGGACAATTGTTTTATCTTGTTCATTTTCACACTGTTTTTCTGAGCAGTGCCATATCTCAAGGACAAAAGGTAACCCAAACTATGCTAAAAATAAATAGTATGGTCTAATTTTATTTTCAAATTTTGATGAACAGGTAAGTCAAAACCACTCCTCATAAACACTGTGATTGAAGCTATTACAAAAAAATTATTCTGGAACTTCAGAAAAATTCGGTGTTTCTCACTGGACACATTCCATACTTATGACATGCGAGTTCTAGAATAATATATTCTATGTTCCAAGAACAATAGAATGGAAACATTCCTGAGAATGTGGAGGCTTTCCTGTTTAGTGGATTGTGAACTGAAATGGATGGGAAAAATGTGCAATTCATAATGACCATCATGAAGTATGAATTACATTAATGTGCATTCATTTTGCCTGCAGTAGACCTTTATAACTTGCTCCATCTTGCTTTAACCAATACATCATAGTTGCAAGAGGTAGCAGGTTAGGACATGGAGCTACTGTAAAATTTTGCTTGATGTGACATATGTAGGTAGGAATTACAGAATCACAGACCATCTCAAGTCAGAAGGGACCCATAAGGATCATCAAGTCCAACTCCCTGCTCCTCAGAGGATTACCTAAAATTAAACAAGTCTCAAGGTGACAAAGTCAAATGATGTAGTCTTAGGAGAAGAGGCTTTTACAGTGCTGGAGGAGAATCTGGAATTATTTAAAACAAAATCTGTTTACAAGTAAAACTTAAAATACTCCTTATTTAGAGGAGTGCTGTCTAGGAGTGTCCGAGGGAGACTGATACCTGAAGTGTAAGTTGGAAAAGACATGACACCTCTCTGCACTTTTTATTCTTGCTGGTTTGAGATATTTAATCCCTATTCAGAGACAGTAGAGAGTGAGTCTGAGAAGGGAGCTAAGTCCCTCTCCCTGGAGAAAGGAAGGCAGAGAGCAGGTCACAAACATGTGACTGAGTACATGGACTGTATTGTAGGTACATGTTTCACATGAGAATGGTAGAAATTCTGTGTCATAGGAAGGAGATAAAATGGAAGCAGTAAAAAGAAGATGGAATAAGCAAGAGAGGGAATAATGAAAAAGCATATGATGTGTTTCCTGTCTGCCTCAGAAATTTGATTATAATCAGGGATGTAAATGCTTTGAAAATACAAATTGGCATCTAAATCAATTTAAATGTAAGCTTACCCTGCTGCATTCTTCACATCACTGAATTCCTAAAAGACATTTAATTCACTCTTGAGGCTGCCACTTTGCTATCAATCCCTTAAGATGGTGGATAAATGTAGAATTTTGCTGCATAATAAGGATTTTCTCAATTTGTAATTGCATGAAGACCTTCAAACTTTAGTTTATTGATTTGTGATTGCATACCTGATGTACTTTCCAGGAAACTGTTTAGGAGAAGGAAATTATAGAGTGATGAGAAAATAAAGTAATTAAATCCAAGTAAAAATAGAACAGAGTGCCAAGTATCAATATGGATGAATGCATATTTACTGGTTGTAATGCTTCCTTGGACCCCAGAGGATTTTACAAACTCTGTGCTTTGTATTTGTACGTAATAGTGACACGCATAATGTGGCAGCTGTTATCAAGTCCACTATATAAACCATAATTGGCATGTATAGTGGGACATCTTTCTTTAAAAAGCAAAAAAAATGGTAAATGGAAAAAAAACAAAGAAATTGGTAGTTTTCAGATGTAGTACATTATGTCTATTTCCACATAAAATGCTTTAAATAGCCTGGTTTAAATGCAGTGCTGCCAGGCAGTGTAAAATCTGAAAGTGGTCTTTCATGTTAATTTTTCATTTTGTTGTTGATTATTTTAGAAAATAGGTAGCTAGTGCTTTCTTATGCCTAATTTTGTTTTCTTTGTAGAGCCATATTGGATGGCGTAAAGAAGCAAAGCGACTGCTCCTTGTGATGACAGATCAAACTTCCCATCTGGCCCTTGATAGCAAATTAGCAGGAATTGTAATTCCCCATGATGGAAACTGTCACTTGAAAGATAATGTGTACATCAAAGCTACGAGTATGGTAAGGTATATGTCATAGATTTTGCCTTCAGAGAGGCAGTGCAAAACTGTGTAAAGGAGGTTTTTAGACTGCTCTCAAAGCATTGCTTTTATTTCAGTTACTAGAATAGTATTTTTCCAGGTAGGCAAGTTGTGAAATGAAGAATTGGTCACCTGGCATATTAGCATTATTTTTGTGTGGACTAAAGTATTTTGGAGTCTGAAAAAAACAGTACACAGCAGAGGAGGGTATGTTAGGGTTTTGGTGTGGGTATTTATTAGCATCTCATAAAAATCACACATTTTGTATAAAATATGAGTAAGTGTGTGGTGTGATATTTGCACAAGTAGAAGCTGGTAGTATGTAAGAGTTGTACAGTCATGCTCACAAGAAAGTTATTGGCTGTGGTTTATAGTCAGAGGATCCACAGCATTGGTTGAAAAGGCTTGGTAAGAGTAAACCAGGGGGCATGTAACAGCAATGAGCTGCCTCAAATGGATGGACTAGCATTAAATGCATTTGGATTTCGCAGTAGAAAGCCAATGTGTGGTAATACACGCCTCTGTGAAAAGTTGCATCAAATCTACTGTAGCAAAATAGGACATCTTCCACAGATATTTTTAGCTTTCAAAATATTTTCTTCAATAATGTATGAAGTAGTCGTAAGTCACTGAAGAAAGGAATTTTTGCCTAAGAATTGTAGGTTTCAACTGCATTGGGTATTTTCTTAAATAAATATGAATTGTTTACTTAGGAAACATGAATCACTGCTTAATTGTGATGTAATCCTGGAGAAAGCAGAAGTATGAACTGTGGTGCAGTTCGAGCACGTTGAAGTTTTGTTCTCAGTGCTGGCCGCACTTAAAAGTGTACAGCCTGTGTTCAGCCAGAGCCAGCAATGTGCAAGTGAAGTCAGTGAGGGCTTGTGTAAGTGAGGTTCGACCTGAATGTCATCCTGGCAACTGTTATTTCCAAGGATGGTGGAGCAGCAGGAAGAGGCTGCTGGCTGTTGTGTGACCATGAAATACGGGAGGTTTCTGGGAAGCGGTGAGTGTTCGGGACCTTGCTGAGCGGAGGAGGGAGATCAGCATGTGCTAACAGGAACATTATTTAGATTTCCGATTATCTGGCGTTCCTGCATTCATATACTCCCTCTGTCACCTCCTGGATATTTCCTCACAGAATTATTTTTTTCCATTCTAATCAGTCCATTCAGTTTATTCTACTTAGAGCAAATAATCCTGAGACTTTTCTTCCCCAAAACAGAACATTCTCTGTTTTTCTTACTTTTTAGTTTTCTTTAGTTGGAGCGCTGTAAATCAGAGGATGTTTGCTTTGCTTATTTAAATAATTGCTAAAGGTACAAATCTTTTTCCGGTGTTCAGGATTCCTTTGATAGTAAAGATACTTTCTGTTTCAGAAAAAAACCCCAAAAACCAACAAACTGTATTTATTTTCTGTCCAACTTCAAGAATTAATTTCTGTTACAACTGGAGAAACTCACCAATGGAAAATATAGACAAAATTAATTAATATCTTTCTAAGTAGCTATGATAGATGGATAGCAGACTGAAAAAAAAAAGGTGTTTTAGCTGATATCCTGCATTCTGGCATGAAAGCTCATAATTTTACTGTCCCATTTGGAAAAAGAAATCTCCATGATGACTATTATTGATGTATTTTATAAAATGAGTATTTTTAGCAATGCAAATGCAATGACCTTGAAAAATGCTTGGATCTGTGGTGGCACATTTATATCCATGTTTTCTGGCTACTAACCCTTTTTTTTAAAATATGGGCTAATTTTTGTATGTTAACAGTTGGTATGCACTTAATACTAGGAACTGCATTTTCTGGAGCAGATTTGATGACAACACAATAGTGTCTGTAAGGGAAAGTATGCTGGTTTCTTGCTTTTTTCTTCTCATCCATGCTACATGTAATTATTTTATTCATAGATATCCATAATGAAATTTCAAATGAATGAGTGAAATCAGGGGGCTGGGATGACTATCTGTTATTTAAATGAAATACCATGAAAGCCTGTCAGTCTTTTAGAAAACATCATATGAAACATATTTTTTGGGTTTTTTTCATATCAATACAATTTTGTTTCCCTGTGATAAATTAAAGAGACTCTATGATCACATTGTTTTCCTGCTTTGATTCTTAGCTTTGGGTAGTCATGAGACGATTGTATTTTGACATATTTTTATTTCTTACTTGTGCCAGTTAAGAGGACTTTGCTTTATTTATTTGAATAAGCTTAGCATTTACATCAGAAATGTTTCCACTTAGACATTTTTCTGCATGTTTCTTTCTAACTTTTGCTTAGCAGTCCCAGAATGGTCAGCAAAAAAAAATGCATGACAGGAAAGAAATCTAGTCTCTTTTATTTTGATCTGTGCTTGGTTAACTCCCTTTCTGAAATACTTAACATTTGTATTAGTTATCTTCTCAGCTTAATACAGTAGGTTAAAATAACAAAATGAATTATGCAATTGAAACAAGAAAGATGATCTAAAATGAAAGTACATTTACCTGAGCAATAGTGGGAAGAGATAAGATACATCACATAAAGTGCAGCAAGGTTTTCACAGCAAGCAAAGTGAAGCCCCATGAGTGACCACTGGTACCTTATGTCATCTCTTTACATACTTAAAATTAAAAAGCTAGTGTGGGTCTGTTGATGCTTTGTGCTTTGGCGTTTGGGTTTTTTTTTTAACTCATTTCTAATGAAAAGAAACAAGAAGCTGGACACTCTAGACACTGATGACAAGTACATGGAAGTTCAGCCTTCCTTGTGAGCAGAGGTAGTCTGGGAATCCTGTCCCTTTACCCCTTGCATGTCTATGGGTGCCATCTCTTGATTTCAGTACGCTTTATCTGAATAAGTTTTCGTTTTATGAGGGCTTGGAAAGCTATTTCTGATACTCCTGATCCCAGAGTTCAGCTAGTATTTGCAGAGTTGAGGGGCCAATCTGCTGGAATTCAGACAGGTCTAGTACCATGTGCTAAGCAGGAAGACTGACTTACTTTACCACCATCTCACGATCCCTTGATACTGCCTCTGT
Source organism: Rhabdornis inornatus (assembly GCA_013397075.1). Classification (NCBI taxonomy): domain Eukaryota; kingdom Metazoa; phylum Chordata; class Aves; order Passeriformes; family Rhabdornithidae; genus Rhabdornis; species Rhabdornis inornatus. Next base: position 32,590 of record VWZS01006097.1, read on the forward strand.
CATTCCCACATTTATGGTGCAGGAGGTGTTTGCAGAACATCTGGCTTCACTTGTGTCCTGGGACCCCTTGGTATGTCTGTGATTTGCCAGCCAATTGCACATAGGGTTTGTGCAGCACAAAGGAGGTCCTACCACTGTGCTCTGTGCCGTGGAGAAGGAAGGGGGGCTTAGCACTGTGTTGTAGGCTACTCTCTCCAGCTGGAGCTGTAAGAAGGCCTGTTTAATACTGTGTTATCTACCTTTCATGAGTTATCTTAAGGAATACAATTTTTACCACAGTGTTGAAACATTGAGAGAGGCATGTACCCTGGCTAATATCAAACTGCACCAAGAAACCCTCTTGTTCTCTCTGTACAAGGCTCTTTATAATGGTGCAATATGATGGAAAATGGATTTTGCTCCCTTGCGTAACTTCATATCTCAGTTGTCTTGCTATTCAGATTATTGCTAGCAGAGCTCTTGACTTGCAGGGTGTCTTAAGTAACAAGGGACAATGTGAGGAGAAAGGAATTGTTAAGGGTAACAGACTGTGTTTGTGCAAGAGAGGGACCATATGGGGTAGATGGTGAAAAATACCAGGAAAAGAAAGATAGCAAAAGCATATGGGGGATAAAGGTTGAAGTACCTGACCTAAGTGGAGGTGTCCAGATTAAATTTCTGTAAGTGGAATCACAGGCCAAGGCCCCAGTCACTTCTTTCTTTTTAGTAATGAAGAATTCACTTCTTGAGAACTATTCACTTAAGGCTGGTTAATAAGTGGTGATTTTCAGATACAGTTTGGTTTACAGTACTGGAGCTGAAGGAATCTCACATAACCCAGGTGTACAAAGCCCATTAGGACCCCACAGACACCCTTGAACTTCACCAGATCTTTGATGAAGAGATGGCAACACAGCTCTTGTTCTCAAAATCATGCCAGATCTCTCAATGACAAGTGTAGAAGAGCAGGTCATTGGCACAGAATATGCTGTCGTAGGTACTCCACCAAATAGAACAATGCATTACTGAGGAGAGCTGTGAAACTCATGCCATCTTCTTCAAGCACAAGTATGGTTAAAATGTTGCAGGTCATCGCAGTGAGCACTGGAGTCATCAGTCCTTAGGTAGGTCTTGAACATGCAGAGGAGAAAGCTGTCAGTCAGTCGTGAGATAAGCATAGAATACTGACAATTCCAGAACTTGATCCAATGGCTGCCTTTGATGCCAAAATACACACCTGAGAATCAAACATTTTTAATTACCCTACTTTCTGTTTCCAAAAGCACACCTCATCTCAGTGCTTCATGTTGTACTTTCTCCCTGACTTTTGCACAAGAACCCTGTTCTTCTAGATGTACCATGGACCACATCAGACTCAAACTAACAAAATAGTACTGCACAGTTAGTCCTCCCACTGTGCAGCAGATCTAGATAGTTGGCAACAGATAAGCCTGGCTGATGCCCTGTTGATTTTTTTATTGTTTATTCAGATGGCCCCATCCTGGTTTTGATGTCGATCTAGCATTCTCTGTACATTTAGAAGTTAAGATTGGAATGGTTTTGGAAATCTGTAATGTGTTACATATGAAATATAATATTTTTCCCTACTAATCTGCAATCTTCTCTTTCCTGTTGTATTTTGCAGGAGCATCCATCTCTTGGACAACTGTCTGAAAAATTGATTGACAATAACATCAATGTTATTTTTGCTGTTCAAGGAAGCCAGTTTCATTGGTATAAAGTAGGTTAGAAACCTGATTTATTTTTTCAATTTTGAAGGCACAATATTTATACTTAAAATTAAAACTGTGCATAAATTATTGTCTTTTTCATAGGATCTGTTACCTCTCCTGCCTGGTACTGTTGCAAGACAAATAGAATCCCAAGCAGCAAATCTCAATGATTTGGTGGTAGAAGCCTATCAGGTATGATGAGAGTGACATGGTTGTATGTAATATTTGTAAATTTTTCATCTTTCATAGCCTGAAGTTGGAATTTCCGGGGATGGAAATGTATCCTTCCAAAGGATGGAAGGGTACATTCCCTACTTTTCCTAATGTCCAGATGGTACTATCTTATGATAGCTCTCAAAGTCCCAGGCTGTCAGGGTCTCAAAGTGAAGAGCTACTGTTTTTTAATTTCTAAGGATGCTTCTAAATATTCTGTTTGATTCTCTGCACCTGTTGCTATGTCACTTCAAAGCATGGTTTATTTATTTGAATTTTGGCACCTCAGATCTTTAGTTACAGACACCACTGTCTAGGCACCATATACATTCAGAGCTAAACCCCAATGCATTATCTGGAGATTTTTGTAGCATAATTTTTAGCAAACAAACAAGAGATGGGAATTTACAGGGAGGTAGTTTGAGAATGGTAGATATTGTGAAAAGCAGTATCTGTACTGTAAAAAGCAGTGTAATGACTTGGGGGTTTGAGGCATGGAAGTGAAGAAGAGTTTTAATAGGGATTTGGGAGAGAACAATGGAAAAGGCTTTGTGAATTCTTGCTTGGAGTCATCAATTGAACGTAATAGTTTGGGAAAGAGAAAGCAATAGTATGGGAAATAGCATAAAGTCATTTTCCGCATATGATTGACACAGACTGGCAGTTTGAAAGTTAAACAGGCATGTTTTTAGTGAAGGAAAGAGGGTATAAACAGTTTTGAAAATGAAGCCAAGAAATAAACATTTGAGGTACTAGAGCATGGGGAGCCCATAGAGCAGCATCTAAGTAAATGTGATGAGTTGTATGGTTGAATGCTGTTAAGTTGTGCAGTTACACACAAACATTCAATTTCAGAAATCTGAAAACTCAGCTGCAGAAGTATATGCAAGGTATCACTTTTTATTTTTTTTGTTTAATTAGCTGGATTTGGGAGGCTGAAATTATGCATTTTACTTGCTTAACCACAGAATCAAGCAATTTGCTTACAGTAAATTTACTATAATGAAGAGCCAGCCCCCATGCCTGTTCCTAGTCCGTAGAGTGCTTTTGCACACATTTTTCTCACTGTCACATTGGAGACACTGGGAAAAATGCAAACACATTCAAAAGCAGAGGAGTTTAGGGGTAGTCAAACTGCAGAGGAGTTCTCATTGGTATTTTACTTTCTCTTATAAAGTCAAGAGATCTCATTTTGAATGTGGGAGGTTTGCAGGAAGTTGCTGGCGTAAAATTTTGAAAATTGTAGTCCTTTTGTATGACAGCTTTACATTGTCCATTCTAAATTGAAATACAGTTCTTACCCAGTGCAGGGCAAACATTCAAGGGGAGGAAATGAAATTTTATGAAACTTATTTAGTTCATTACAAGATTCAGTGGGACTTTCCTGGTCCAGCCACCCCCAGTTTGCTTTTGCTTTATTTTCATTTTTCAGATACTGTCTTTCTTCCCATCCTAACCTTCATTGGATTTTACTATTTGAGATTTTTATCATAATTTTAGGGGCTTTTTAATATATAAACACATGGTGAACAGGTCTTGAATGTGTTGCATTCTAGAAAAAAAAAGGACTTAGATAAGAAAATAAATTTACTGTTGATATTCAGTGAGAGTGGGCCTCTTGCACTCTTGTTCCAGGCAGGGAAACCTTAGGCTTAGCTATGGAAAACCCTGGCTGAAAATCCCTGGCTAAAAAGCCAAAGATGAGTCACTAATTTTCAAAAAGTTACTAAGATAAACATGTGTCAAGATTCATATAATTGCATTTCCATTTGTAGCAGTAAAAATATCCCACTAAACTAATTTTTAATAGTAATATGACAGGAATTTTAAAAATCCCTCTGTACAATTTTCAGCTCATAAGTTTGTACAGAGCTTTAATAAAATTTTAAATGGTCAAGGAGCAGTATTTCTTCCTTGAAGGATTTTTGGTTATATAGTAAATACAAGTTACAAAGTAGTTGCTTTTTCATTATTTTTTATTGCAAAATGCCCTAATGGGATCAGCCAATTGCTGGCTTATACAGTCTTAGCTGACCCAGAAAAATCAGTAGGAATAATCCCAATAGCCTTTAGGTCACCCTAGGGTTTGTTCAGAGAAAACTTTTCTAAGACAGATGCAAAATATCAGAAGTTTTTAGAGTGTCAAGTCATTTAGGAAACTTTTCTGCTGGATAACAGTGGTTGAATGTGTGTTTACTGTTGTATTTTAGGTGTGTGGCTAAAAAGGCAGCATAGACTCAAACAATGAGCAGTTTTTGTTGCACATGGTTGTTAGGATAGATTTTCAAATTGTGAAAAATGCAGTCTCAAAACCATGTTAGCAAAGCTGAAAACATTTTTATCTGGAAAACCTAATCCTCTTTATCAGAATTACCAGTTCACTGGTTGTGTATATTTGGAATGTAATTGGGTCTCTACATGGGAAACAATGCTTTAATTCATTCCTTTATTCACACAGACAAGCTTTCTTCGTTCTTAGTCAGACATAAGAGCCATACTTGGTGTTAGTCACTAATGTACATTATATTTTGAGATGCAATGCAATTAAAACTTGTTTTCTGTTACAGAAACTAATCTCTGAAGTGAAAATTCAAGTGGATAACCAGATCCAAGGTCTTCATTTCAATATCACTGCAATCTGTCCTGATGGAAGTAAAAAAACTGGCATGGAAGGATGTAAAAATGTGGGATATAATAAAGAAGTATGTTGATAGTTCTCATTCTTCAAGGAACTGGAATACTTATTTTTCTGTTTGGTTGGGTTTCAATGGTGTGAAATCTTCTAGGGATTTACTTAAACTGAAAATGGATTTATGTGATTAATGATCACAGGCTCTCTATTATTCTCTGGGTTTATTTTTCCTGAATCTTATTTTAATTCTCACTAATCCCATGGAACTAAGGCTCAAAGCTTTTCCTGAAAGCTAACGTCCATTAAAACTTTCCTTCTTTGTCCTCCACTGGGCACAACCACCACATCCATTGTGATGAAATCTGTACGTAAAGAGGTTGAAAGATAATCACCCAGTGGAAAAAAAATCACTGGAATTTGTGTTCCTTGGATCTGTACTAGATGTCACCTTTCTCTCTTCTTGCTTTAGTAGTCTTCCTGCACAAACAGGATTGTGGATAATTAGTTTATTTTATAAATCAAATTAATAAAATAATTTATTCCCATTTGAATTGGTTCCACCTACTGAATGAAACAGAGCATCATGCACCATGAAAATGCAGGGGAAGATGTCTGGCTGATGTAAAGAACATGGTTTTCTTCCCAGAAAAACTTCTCTGTGCCTTGATATATTTATTTAATTGCTTGGACTACTGGAGTAATTCTTTTTGCTTGCCAGGAAGAGGTCTGTGTTTCTAGAGTGCAGGGTCACGGAGTTCTTTCCTGCTTGACATGTACATACGTCTCAGCTAGTGTGAGAAATAGCTTGTGTCTGTGTGTAGAAGTAGCGAAACAAATTAAATGTGTGAATTCTGATGTAAATTTGAATGTGTCTTATGCTCTTCTGAATTTTGTCTGCATGCTGCTGATTGTAGTTTCTACAGTTTATGGGAGGTTTTCTGTTTTTATTCTTAACACATCTTTTCTCCACTGTTGCTCCCTGGGCATGTCATAAGAAACAGGACTGGAATTTGTTCTGTTTAATGAAAAGAAAAATATTTATATCTGTTTCTTTTAATAAAAAGCCAAGCCAGTTGATTGTAAAAGATTGCATGTAGTCCTAAACCTCTACTGCTGTTGAAAATGAGCCATCCTTAAGAGATTAATTTATTTTAACCGTAAATCCTTCTTTCAGTATTTGTTTACAGACAAAATGCTTTTCCTTAATTCTCACATTCCTTTCATTGTCTAATCCTTCTTCCTTCCTTTTCTTACCAAAACACAAAGTGGATTAAATTCTGGAAGAATCCTGTGGCCTCTTCAGGGTACAAAACTAACTTTGGCTATTAGCAAGTGTCATGGTGTTGTAACTATTTAGTCATCACAGGTTTAATCTATTTGCTGCTGTGTTCAGAATCAAATTTCACAACTCAAATGCACGACATGATTTTCCCTTCCCTCCCATTTCCCTGCCATTCTTCCAGTGCTGTTTTGTACACGAGGATGATGTTTTCTGGCAGGGCTCTGTGTTGAATAAAAAGCACATTCCCTAGCTGCAGCCTGTCCTCCTCTCCATGTGATACGCACCTGCTGTATGAATCAATTTCTCTATAGCCACACTTTTGCCCTGCAACCCAAGGGAAGAAATCTCAATGCGTGGAGAGTGTGGGCTACTGAGGGGTTATGTGTGTAGTGGCACATTTGAGAAATGAGAAGAAGAAAAGCAAAGGGTGAGACAAAGCCTGTGTGCCCCCTCAATATGACATTAAGGGCATGTTTCTGCAGAGCATTCTTCTCCTGTTGTCCGTGTAGGCAGCCGCAGCCCCACTCGCCACAAAGCCACCATTGTCCCCAGTGGCTGGGTTGTTCTCATGTGGGGGCACAGCGGGAGGGAGAGACAGTGATGAGAGATGAATGGCCTTAGTATTTGCGAGTAGTTTCAACCTCATCTGTAATCAGTTTCTCGGGGTTTCTCCTTTTTTATTTTGAAATCTTTATTTCTTGGTAGTAAAGATTAAAGGTATTTGCTTCTCTTGTGTTCCTTTCTCACTTTTTCTTCCTGGTTACATTTTCTTTATGAGGAGACAAGAAAGAGTTGTTTTACATCAGGAAGCTCAAAAAATTCAAAACCTTAGAGAGAATACTCTGTCAGAAGTGTACTGGTCCAAAAAAAAGCCAAAAACCCATTGTGAAATACAAGATTGATATCTAGTGTGTCATACATGTCAGAGCTAACAAAAACTTTTAGGAGTGATTGATGGAAATTTTATGGCAATCACCTAACCACCAAAATGATCCTTAGCCCTGTGCCGGGACTACCAAAGCCGTGGGGGCTGATGCTGTAGTGGGCACTGCTGGGATGAGGACCTGGAGGATGGTGGTGATGGCCATGACATGGCCTGGAGCTAGACACTGGGCCCATGGAATTGGGAAAAGTAACTGCTAACATGTGAGCCATATCTGTTTTAGTAGGAGTAGCCAGGGCCATCCAAAACCCTGTGTGGTTTCTATGTGCATGACCAATTCTGCAGCAGGACATTCATAATAGATTCTTTTTATGAAGGGTATCTTTCTGTTTGTGTATTGTCTTGTTCAATCTAGTCCTGATTCTTAAGCTGAGTATTCTTGTGATATAACAGAATATGCACATTAAATAACAGCAGGAAGATGGTGATATTTCTATTTCCATTTAATTTGTATTAAACTTGTCTTTTGCAACTATGCTTTCTCAACTTGAAAAGTAGTCTTCTGTCAATCCTCTACTGTTAGGATTTTAACTGTATTTGTGATGCCAATCATTGCTAATATATCATATTTGACAAGTGACCACTGTGTATTTTGCTATTATCAGCTAGTGCACATTCAAATACAAGATAAGATTCTGCTTTATTTATGTGTTTAAAATTTTAAGCAAATGTAAGCAAGAAAATAATAATAATGTTAAATCTATCTTTATTTCTTCTTAGGTACTTTTCAATGTATCAGTTACAATGAAAGGATGTCATACAACTGGAGGAAGAAAATATGCCATACTTAAGCCTATTGGTTTCAATGAAACTGCCATTGTCAATGTGCAGCATAGCTGTGGCTGCCAGTATGAAGACAGCACAGGGCATAAAAGAGTGTGGGCTGATGAAACTTCTCCTGACAGCAAACAGTCCCAGTGCAGTGACAATAACTGTAGCTCTAACAGAGACACACTTCCCTCAGAGAAGTGCAGGCAACACCAGGACCAACCCATCTGCAGTGGTCAAGGAAATTGCATAGATGGAAAATGTTTCTGCTACAAAAACAAGCTAGGCAAGGTGTATGGCAAGTACTGTGAAATGGATGATTTTTCTTGCCCCTATCACCAGGGAAACTTATGTTCTGGTAAGTTGCAGCGTATGTCTGTATTTTCTTGGTTCGTTTGGTTTTCTGAGGCTACTGCATATGATGCAGCTGAAAGCAATGATATAAGGCTGTCAAGAACAAGAATTGTTTGTGCAGAATTAGTGTGGGAAATGTCGTGAACATCCTGTTAGGAATTCACACTCCTGGGCTCTCTTCACCACAGGCGTACACACAGTCTTCTAAATTTCACCACCATTTTCTAGGGGATACATTGATTTTTTTCCCTAAGTTTAGCTATTTTCATATTTAAATCTCAAAATTCTTTATAAGTAATGATACTGATTTCTCAAACAAAAAATAACATTATTCCAGAAAGCTAGTTGATACATTTTAGTCTAATGGGAATATGAGATACTGAGAGATTAGCAAGGGATCATAGCTTCCAGGTGAGGTTCTGATTTTCTACCACCCTGTATCAGTCCTGTGACAGATACAGTGGTACTTGATTTCAAATACTGGTATAAACATGAACACTGTAGGGAATGCCTGCTTCAGAAAGGAGACTCTAAGTGAAACAGAGTTGTTAGAAATTTTTATTCTTTTTGTAATCCACTTTATGGTAGGGAAGAGGAAAAAAAAAAGGAAATGGAAATGGAAGTGGGAAATGAAGGAAAGAACCAGGCCTGTGCACATGAATTTTATACTCCTTCCACTGAATCCTGCTATTTATTTGAATGGAATGTTTTCTTGCTAAAGAGAAGTTTGTTTATTTTGCCTGAAGACTATTTTCCTGGTCATTATGTAATTCCTAATCTCCATTGTTTTGATCCAAAGCAAAAGAGAGAAATTTTAGTAAAAGGTTTTAGGGTGACATCATAGTAGCAACTTTTGCTCAACTTTACGATGAACAGCAGCCTTCAATATTGATCATGCCAGTACCTTCAGTCTAAGTTGCTAACTTAAAAACTAATTAGAATGTCCAGGTCTAAATTTGCTCTGTTTAAGGTAAAGCACAAGCACTACAAATGTATACATCTGAAATTTATTTTCTATGTTTTCATGGAAGCATATGACTCCAGACTCTCTGTGTTATAGGTAATGGTGAATGTGAAGGTGGTAAATGCAAATGCTTTGCTGGCTGGGAAGGTGATCGTTGCGAGTGCTCATCACAATCAGCAAAGCACTGCCTGAATTCAAAGGGTCAAATTTGCAGTGGAAGAGGAAAATGTGTATGTGGAAAGTGTGAGTGCACAGATCCAAGAAGCTTTGGCCGTTTCTGTGAATATTGCCCTACTTGTAACAAAGCCTGTGAAGAAAACTGGTATGTTTCTTATGCTAGACTTGACTTTTTCACTCCCTAGTGTTGGAACATGAAGAAATATTTCTGCTTGGCTAGATGCTATATTTCTTAGCTATTTCGATTGTAGGAAATTGGTACAATTCACACTTGATATTTCTCTGTGTAGTTGGATTCACACTGGCAATTAGGAGAATTGCATGTCAGCATCTATTTTAACCATTCTTCATATGAGATCACTTGGGTAGGAAATAAAACCATACATTTGTATTTTCAAAAATGGAAAATATATCCTACTTTTGAATGCCACTAAGTCCAATCATATTGTCCACATTTGTTTTTGCACACTCCTTGTACTTCTCAGCTGAAAGAAAGAGGTGTGGAACTAGAATAGAACTTGTGCATTGTCACTGCCATTGATCAGCAGAACAGAGCTGGTCTTATCCACAGAGCAACATTCTTCATTGCTCTGTTTTAAAATGCAGTCTTTGCCATGCTAGTCTTAAAGCATGTCATTTTTCCTTACTCATGTAAAGGTGGGGACAGTGTGGAGGTCAAAATGAGCAAGTCTAGGAGGAGAGAAGCTAGACCAGGCTCTCAGTGGTGCACTGTGTGGTCCTAGCATAGACAGCAAATGAAGCCCTTCCCTTGGGCACGGCTCTTCTGCACCCTCCCATCACACGTGTGATGTTCTGCATCTCACTGTGGTGCAAAGGGTGAAAGATCAGCTTTTCGTTGGAAAGGTCATTTTACTCAAAACAGAATCATTGTTTATTTGTATTTATTTCAATTATAGCTCATCTGGTGAAAATGCTGGAGAGCCAAGCTTGGCCACATCTGGAAAGGTTGCTGCTAAGATTTCACTAGATAAAACGCAGTTAACTTTTCTGGCTTACACTTGTTCAAAGTCTCTGTGAAATGTGTGCCTTCAATAAATTCAGAAGATGGCACGTCTTCATTAAAAATTCAATTAGGGCTTTTTTTTGGATCTCTTGTGACATCTGTCTTCTTTAGGGCTATACAGTGAAGATGGGAAGACTGAGAGCATTGCCTCCCACTTGTAGTGCTCTCTGAAACTGCCCAGCAGCGCAGACTTACTTGGCTTTGTCTTAACATAGCACCAAAAAGTTATTGACAAAGCTATGTTTCCTCTACCTACCTCTACCCTTCAGTTCCAGCATGCATCCAAATGAGATTGATAGGTAAGGAAAGACTAGAAAGGAACTGGAGGCTGAAAGCTGAGGAAAGCTGGACCTTAGCTACAGCCTGTGACAAACTCGCATCACAAAAGGCAGAGCAGGGATTGGATGAAGATGGCTCAAAGCCAAAGACATGTTTTAATTTGCAGCTTCTGACTAGTTGGTGCTGAGAAGCATCAGAGGGGTAAAATACTGAGAGAGGCATCACATTTCAGAAAAAGATAAATAAATGTTGCAATGTTTTTACTAACAACAGGAAAGCATTATGTGCAAGCAATACGTCAGCCTGTTGATACAATCTCTTAAAGGGGAGTGCAGAGAAAGACATAGGTTTTTAATTATAATTTTTATTTTACAGGAACTGTGTTCAGTGCTATCATTCTAACAATGCATCTCAAATAATACTTGATCAGTGCACAACCTCATGCGCTTACCTACTGCATTATATTGACAATACTTCAGGTAAGTGGCATTTTCTAGGTAATTTTAGTAAAAGATTAAAATCTATTGTGATAAGTAATTGAATTTTCCACTGTTAGAATGTCTTTTAGAAGTATATAACATTATTACAATAACAAAGAAAGAAAGCAGAAAAAAGAGAAAAATCATTCATAGCTTTAGGGAAAGTAAAAGATAAATAATAACATGAAATAAGCATTGCTAAGTTCAGTTTTCCCAGCTCCTCGAGAAGTCACGTCGAATAATGACAAATCCTGCCTGAGCAATGCTTAAAGAAATATTTATAAAAATTTGTTATGGCATCTGTATGTTTTATTACTTTGAACATGCTTGCCATTACCAGAAACAAGAAATAAAGAAGTAGAATGCTTACCTCGAGTTCGGTAATGTTTAAGTGTTCCTTTCAAGAATAAAAAACTGCAGTTATGAGGGCTGTGGAAGAATAAAATCTTTTTTAATAAAATCATAAAGTTTAACCACTCCATGCAGCAATAAAAATACAGGTAAATGGTTACCTTTTGTCACTTAACACTTATATAAATATTTTTATACTTTTTATACTACAGTTCATAAATGAGGAAACTAATTGCGAATACTTTTTTTCATAACTTAGTATTAAGGGAAGCTTGCTGTGTTAGTCTACCAGTGAGGAGAGAACTCACTGGTCCAGTGAGGAGAGGTGAGACAAGGATTCAACAAAATACATTTTCTTTCAAATTTTACCAGTGATCTTCACTGTCATCTTGTGAAGATTGAATTCTCTCTGCCCCAAACATCTCTAATATTTCATCCTCTCTACTTCAGCTATAAACTCACTCATCTACAGAGAATTTATGGTGGACAATACAGTGAATCCTGATTCTTAGTTCTGTAGATGAAAGGAATAATAGTTTCACTATTTTCTGCAATGGATCTTGATCTGAATTGCCTTTCTTGATATGCCCAGCTTTAAAAGCTTGCATATTACAACTTTGCCCCTTAATTTCCCTTAATTTATTTTCCCTTAATTTTTATCAGGTTTTCATTACATTTATGCAACATTACTAAGCAGTGGTGGATATGCCTGTGTTAAAGGGATGTGCCTGTTCCATACATTAGGCTTTACCCTTGTGTTTTCCTTTCATTGCAGATTGTTTCTCTGGACGAAACTACTTTAGAGTCTTTTCCATAATCTTTATAGTTACCTTTCTGATTGGGTTGCTTGTTGTCCTTATCATCAGGCAGATAATTCTACAGGGGAGTAGCAATAAAATTAAATCTTCATCTGATTACAGAGTATCTACAACAAAGAAGGTAATTGATTTCAGAGCCATCATCTTCAGTAATCTTTTTCTTGCATATAAAAGTTAGCTAATTGCTGATAAAAATTGTATCTTCTCCTTCAAGGATAAGATGTTTTTGCCTACAGTTTGTACAAGAACAGTAACATACAGACGTGACAAACCAGAGGAAATAAGTATCGACATCAGCAAGTTGCGATTAAACGAAACTTTCAAGTGTGAATTCTGAAGACTGCAAATGTCTATTTCCATCATGCTCGACTTTCAAAAAATTACCTTTTGTACTCTGTGGGAGTCTTGACTGTTGCCATACGGTTTTGTGTTGTGCATTTTGTTGAATACTGTAACAAAGTGACATGTAAACATATTCACGTTATGTGATTATGTTTGGAACTATAGCTGCTGTATTTTTTTAAATTTTTTTTGAAAGAGAAATGTGCGTTACTACTGTTCAGAAACATTAGTGTTGATGTAGCACTTTAGTATATTCTAATTTATTTAGTTATGGCCAAGAATGTAGATACAAACTGGTCTGACAAAGCACTGATCTCACTCTACATGTAGCTAGTACTGATGTGCTCTGTGGGAATGGACAAAAGCTGTGACTGAAGTATTAACATTGCTGTATGTTATAGCAATAGATGAAACTGTTAAAATGCTCTTAAATAGAGTAAATGGTACTTTCATAGTTCTCTCAGTTGACAGAATCCACTGATTAGTCTGCATATGCCTCTTATATTTTCCTCATGAAAACGATGGGTTTAAATGAGTGTTTAGTTCCTGGTATGGGTGTATGTTGTGTGTGTATATACACACATGTGCTTGCACACATAGGTAAATTATATATATATAGGGTTTTTTGTATGGATGATGTCACTTAAGGATAATTTATATCTGATAAAGAGTAGTTTTTAGCTTTTTTACTTGTTTAAATATAACCCTCTCAATTTTATACAGAATTTAAGGTGTTTGGAAACTGAGTGGCTACGGAAAATAAGAGTTCCTCTATCCAACAGCATAGTCTACATGTTGATCACTGCCAGCAGACTACATCTTTAGAGTCAGCAGCATCAATTCCATTGCAAATAGATAAATTACACCAGAGCTGTGTTTGGTTTTCTAGCTACATGTCAGTGTTTTGCCAAATAAGGACTTGGATCTTTTTGTAGGATGTCAGGCATAAGTCTGATTTTACATGTGCTCTTTTTCTCTAGGTAGATTAGTTGATGAGATTAGGTTTTCTAAGTTTTTTTGTAACCACTACATTTTTTGGTGACTGTGCATTGAGAAATGTGTCCAGTGTGTGATGGAGGGAAGAACCTGCAATTTAGAAGAAAGTGAGGAAAACAGGAGACTTTTTCTCAAGAGAAAACATTAATTGACTTTATACATATGGATCAGATTCTGCCTTCAGAAATGTGCAAAACTCTTCCAAATATGGTGGGACCAATATAAGCTTATCTGAGAGCAGAATGTGAGCTACAAAATCAAGCAGAAGCATCTTTTTATCCCTGAAACCAGCTAGGGTGGTAGAAGACATGTTACTGGTATACGCTCATTGGAAGTGTCAGTCAGATTTACTAACTCCATGCTGCTGAAACCCTATGAAAATCTGATCAACCTCTAATGCACTAAAACCTTGCTGGCAAAAAGAAAAATCATCTCAGAAGACAGTGTATCATTTTAACAAAATTTATTACTAATACTAAATATTGTCACTATTTGTCATAGATAAGAGTTACAGAAACAAAGCAGGATTTCCTTATGTGCAGTCTTTAGAAATGACTTGTATTTCCTATTCTGTATTTCTTCTGTAAATTCCCACTGAAACCTGAGGACTATGAGGATTTAAAGGAAGGCAGGATGTAGAAAAATGATGAGTGTTTTTTATGAGTGTTAAGTTTTTTGGGTAATGGATCAAGTGGGAATGATAAAAATAATATACAGACAATGGGCCTTTCATTAGGCATAAAAGCTTAGAGATTGTTTTTTAAAAAAAGCTGTAAATTGGACTGTTAAATGTTTTTAAAGCAGTCTCCAAAGTAGGTCCTGAGTTTTCTACCCCACAGGTAAAATTGTCTCATTTGACAAAAAGAGTGTTTCTTTACACTGACCCTGACTTTAGTGATAGCTTAATTGTAGAACCTTAGTTATATATTAATTCTGTAGTCTATCAAGTACACCTTAAACTCTCATTTTCTTTAAAAGTCTATAGGACCATTTTCCTCCTGCGTAAAATAAAAGATTCCAAACAATTGGTTTTGGTGGGATAAAGATAAAAAATTGATAAAGGTTGACCTGCTGTTACCCTTGTCACAATTCGTGGATACTTGTGGGTGGGAAACAATCTCTGGTTGTCTATTTAACATAAAAAAAATCTTATTTGAGTATATCTAAGTGTATTAAAAAGAGGTTAATTATGTTCTTTAAACAGTGTGATAAACCCTTTAAAAAAAAGATTGCTCAGAATGTATTTTCACCCCATAATGGCCTTTAAACCATGTACTAAAGCATTTACTGAACTGATAGCTCTCCTTTTTTAATTAGAAATTACTTTTCACTGTTAGAGGTAGTTCAGTTTTGTGGGTAGGGGATAATGGAACTGGGTTCTTGGTGGAAGAAAAACTTCAGCTGTAATACCCATCTTCCAGACACATCACATCACGCTGCTACTGCTTTTCTTCTGTAGCACTTGGCATTGGAGTGCTGCCTGTGAAGGGGCACGGCCAGTATTTCCTTATCAGACACCTGCCTGAATGTTTAAAATGCTCTGGTCAAATAGAGCAGGCTCACAGGACAAATTGCACTCTAAGCTGCTTGCTGTCCTGAGATTAAAAAATGTATATAAATTTTTTAAAATTTTAAAAATTAAAAAAAAAATACAAAGAAAAAAAAAAGCTTTTTTGCATCTCCCTTATGGCTTTGCTGTATTGTGGAAGAGGCTGGTGAAAGAGAATAAGCTGCTGCTAATGTGACAGGTCAAGGCTTTTAGAAGGCCCGTGGGGAGCTTATACAGAGCAGGATTCTTGGGAGGAGGCTTTGTTTCTAGGGATGGAATCTATCCATGAGAAACTC
Organism: Rhabdornis inornatus; assembly: GCA_013397075.1. NCBI lineage: Eukaryota > Metazoa > Chordata > Aves > Passeriformes > Rhabdornithidae > Rhabdornis > Rhabdornis inornatus. The sequence goes on from VWZS01006097.1 coordinate 47,769, forward strand.
TGGCTTTGCTTGGTACTTGTTTCCCTCTGCCTTTGACCATGTTTTTCAGAAGAGCTGCTGCAGGAGATGAATAGCTCAACAAAAGCCTCACTATTTAGGGAGCTGTGTTCCCTCAGCACATGACCTTAAATGAGAAAGCAGCCTTTAATTCACAATTAATCACTGAATTTCTTCAGTGATTGCAAAAGGACTGTGCTTCCTATAGTGCTTAATATGGGAGATATTAAAGACAAATTAGTTCATATTAGTTTTCAATGTATTGTGCGTCAAAGATGCTCATAAAAATAGGGGAAAAAATAACTAACCTCAGAACAGAATGTTCCAAAGTTCTCAAATAACACTTCTTGTACTGGGCTTCTTCAAAAAAATTAGAAAGAAGTAAAAAAATTCTACTGCATGCTTATATCCAAAAATATACGAGCAGGTACAGCTGCATCTCATCATTGGTTTGGGGAATTGTTTTTAAATTTGGTCCCAAAAATGGAGCCTGTGCATGACTTTTCACAGCATATTTGTTACTGTTAAAATCGATACATATAGTTTTCAAGTTCTAGTCCCCTTTTTTAACCTTTGACTTGTTATTTGCCTGACACTTCTGAAATTGCATGTTTATGTAATTAAAAAGTATGTATTTTACTTCAGATTTTTTTGAGTACTATAAAATGAAGAAATGCTATGAAATAGTTATTTTCAAGCATCATGACTACACTAATAAGATTGCTGCAGAAGTGTGTGGGAAAATAGCTGTTTCATCCAGAAAACGTGCACATGGTATGCAAGGAATTTTCATTGTACCCAGCTGAAATTCCCTTACATTTGCAAGGACGTTAAAAATGAACCTTAAAAAGGAAGGATGTTCGTATGGGCATAGTTTACATTTTAGCTATTATTTACAACTGGATTTATTTTTTCCTCTCTATGATGTCATGAAAACCTGCTATGTAAAGCATTCTTCAGACTGCAATGGAAAAGTATTATTTTTCCAGTCTGATCATATGTAATATTTATTTCCTGCTTAATGTGCATGTTTTGCAAACCATGGGAGTAAACGTTTGAAACAGCTTCAAGCAACCCTCCATCCTAAAACAGACATATAGGGTCTGGTGATGCCCAGGGCAGAGACATGCAAGGGCATGGCTGCATGTGTGGAGACTTCAAGAGGGACAGTGCTGGGGTTCCCCACAGCATCCCTGCAGAAATGGTGCTCTGAGATCTTGCTCTGCCTTTTGTCAGGGCAGGAAACCTCTTCAAAGTAGGTTGGCTTGGCAGTAGTGGTGTCCTAGGTTTGCATCACAGGCACTTGGCCCCACACTGGGACTGCTTTGTGTGCAGTCTGAACCCTAATGCTGCAGGCTTTTCACATCTTTACTCATCAAAAATGCCTGCACACAACCCAGCAAGGGACAGCCTGTAAACGTGGATGCTGCAGAGTTCCATTAAAGCTCCTGGGGAGCGTTTGGGCACCTGCCCATTGACTTCCCACCAGCCCCTGGATCTCCACCAGCCAGCCTTAAGGAATGCAAGCAGTAGCTGTAAAAGGACACTTCTCACAGAGGCAGTTGTGCTGAGTCAGTGCTGGGTGACTCCTACTCTGCCCCGACTGCAAGTGACACTGCTGACAATGTCCTGGCTACATTTTGCAACAGAGGGGAAAGCAGAAATGAAGCAAGAAAAACACTAATTTTTAATTCTGATCTTGAGGCTGCTCTGATGCACAGGTATCTGTTGGTTCTTACAGAGAATTGAAATTCACGGAGAGGGGAGAAAAAGGTTAAAGTTAACCAGCAGGAATGCATCTTTATAGCAAGCCAAATCAGTGGGGTTTCACTGAGAGCAAGACAGCTCAGAATGGTTGGCCTGTCTGGAGAGGGGTGGGGGGGAGGGAAAAAAAAAACTAAAATTTCTAGATTCTTAAGCTTTAGAAATGCTGTTCTGAATTGCATGTTCTCTTTGTTTCCTTTTCTGAACATGCTTAAAAAAAAGGTGCCTGTTAAAAAAAATTTAAATATCTGGCATTTGTTAAAATAACGACTTCTGTACAAATTCTAACATTTCATCCTGATACCTATATTGTATTTGAGCTGTTTCAGCTATATATTTTCAAGGGAGTTGTTGAAAAATGAACGAGTCTTTTGCAGAGGCATTAGTGTTGGATGAATTCACTGTGCTGACATCTTCACTCTTACCTACTACTGCTTCAAAAATAATGCTACTTTAAAGTGTCCTACTTAGAGATTGTGTGACAGCTATTAATAATACTACAGTTTTAAACTTTCTATTTAACATATACTACCTTTTGTAAAAAAGAAATATAGAGAAATAAATAATGTGTCTCTAGATTTTATGCATAGAGAATGTTAGTAAGGGAAGAGGTTCTAAATTTGATAATTTCTTACTGCTCATTTTTCATTTTAAATACTTTTTAAATCACTACTTTTGCTCTTCTGGAAATATACTGAATATTTTATTATTTAAAATAGTAGACTTTTATAGCTATGTTATTAATTCCAGTTGACTACTAACTTCTATTGTGATATTTATTAATGAGTTACACTGTAGCATATTGAGATGTTTATTTTTCTATCAGAGCTGTAACAACTATGACATAGCATTATTTTAATGCAACATCATTGTACTTGCTCTCTAAAAATAAAATCAATATTTAATCCATATGGATTTTTCATATTTTTAATATTAAATATGTCTGTAACAAGGAAGAGATGTTCACCTCAGTAAAGCACATTTACTGAGGTGCACTGATATCTGCAAAGGGAAGAATATGATTGTGGTTATCTTAAAATTGAACAATACTGTGTCTAGAGAGATAAAATACAAAGAATACCTTGTTTATCAGATGTAGGCAAACGGGTAGATGTACATTTGGGATGAACTTTGAGAAGATGGGAAGGAACACAACCCTATTTATCAGTTTGGAGATGCAGCTGGTTTACCTTCCCAACACATCTGAAACCTGAATGTGGCAGAAGGTGCTGGTACTTTGTAGAAGACAAGAAGATACTTCCTGTGTAAATACAATCTCTAGATTGATAAGTAGTCGTGATAGCCTCTCTTCTCCCTTGCTCTGTTGGGTGGTAGAGGAGCTGGATTTCTGGGAAAGGGTAAATCTCTGCAGATGCCTCATCTATGCCACTCACTGCACAGTTGGGTCACTTCATGAGTACTGGTGAAAACATGTCACTGGTGGGGAAGGTGACACACTCTGTCCTCGTGCAGAATCAGTCATAGCATTTGCTTGGCACAATGGCACGAAGTTGCTCTTGAAAAGGACTTTAGATATGCCCTATATAAGGACATTTAAATTTTGCTGTGATGCCTCAGTAAGAGGCATACCTGCCAGACATCACTGGTAAAACTACCCATCCATGCTGCTAACATGATCCAGTTTTTGCTTTGGGAGTGAGAGAGCTAGAATCAAGTGGCAACTGATGTATTTTCAATCATCATGTAACGTAGTGTCCAGGACTTAACAATAAAAGAGGAACACTAAGAAAAGGTAAAAACTGTAAGGAAAAAAATAAGTAAATATCACACGGAAAATCTGTAAATCTTTTTTGCTTCTTTTATCAAAGCAAGGAACATCATCTTAACATATGCATGGTGAGATTATGTCTGAGAAATTTCCTTTCACAGATGCTGTAATCAACCTTCACTGACACCAGAGCAAGCAGAAACGAGTCCTATAAACAGAAATACACATTTTCCTTGAAATCTCTTTATTGAGAAAACATTAATGTTATCATTACTCAGAGTAAACATAAGCCTAGATCTGAGTTTCAGACGTAGAATTCATGCATATAACTTGAGCCAAAGCTACAGGCCTCCACTTTGCCTTTTGGCAGAACTTGTGAAGCTGAGGTTTTCTTAACACTTAAGTCTCCCATAGCCAGTGATCCTGGCACCAAGCGGTGTCGCATATCCTGTATGTTGTGAAATGATGGTAAGTGCTCTGTAGGAAATCTTTCTCTCTTCTTTCCTATGTTCTGTAATCCAGTAACTAATTCATGCCTATATCACTTTAAATATCCAGGTAAGGATAGGGATTTTGATACTGGCATTGTATTTAGCCAATTTTTACTCATATGTACACAGCTGTCAGCAAGGGTAAAACAGGACCAAAATGTGTCTCTAAAGGTAACGCAACTGCTATTTTGTTGCAGATGCCATTGCCAAGGAAAAGGCTTGCTGCCAAGACTCTCCTGAGAGAAAAGAAACCTAAATTACAGCCTCTAAAGCCAGAGGAGAAAAGAGATCCTGATTTCAGCCACCTTTTTGACACCAGTCATGTAGGTGTATGCTATTACAGAATTTATCTGCCTGCATGATTCCTTTTGTGGTAGCTGCAGAATTTCATCCCATATTCAGAGACAATGGCATTAGGGAGAGTTGGTTTGAGTGAGTATCTGAATATGCCTGATGACAACCAAAAGATTATTAGAATTAAGAATAAAAACTTCGACTAGTAAGGAGTTAATCAGACAAGTGAGTGGTTTCTTTTGCTTTCAGGTCTGCAACAAAGACAAGAACCTTGGAAATGCATTCCTACTACCCTGGATTGAAAACCAATCAGTTTCATGTATTGTATAAAGTAAATAAAAATCTAGTTTTACAGAAACTCAAGTGGTCTGAAGCTGTGGTTAGAACACAGGTGCTGTCAGTTCTTCTGGCTGCTCATCTTCTGCTTGGGAGTCTTGGAGTTTTCCAAGTTGGGTTGGACTGTACGGAATTCATATAAAGTAGATGTAGGCTGCCAGTCTGATTTATTAATACTCAAGAGGCCCCAACATTACCATCTGGTTCCTCATTTCAGGGAAATTGGTGGGTGGCAGAAAGCAGAATTTTCCTTATTTTTTGCAAACCATTCTATCTCCTCAGCACAGAGCATAGCATGGTCTCTGATTATTTTCTTGGCCTTGAACTGCATGATTCATGAAGGACAGTTACTGTTTAATAAAGATGATGTGTATGCAAGCAGATAAAACTAAATTATTAACCACAAAAGCATAATAATGCCAAGTTATGTCACATATGCTTATTGAAATCAGTACATGTGATATATTTCTGTCAGCTCTGCAGCTTGCCAAATCCCCCTTTTGGGGCTCTAAGCCTCATCCTAAACCTCTTGTTTATGCCTGAGCAATCTGGAGAGCTCAGGACCTGTTTCTGAGTGGTGTTCACTCTCAAAGCTGCTCACAGGAGAAACCTTTCTCACAAACCCCCTTCTGACTTTTTGGGCTTTGACCATAGCCTTACCACGGGCATTCTGAAAGCATCACCGAAGCTGTAAGATGTGTGGTCTGCTGAGGAGACTAGGGACATGACGGTGGATGGGGTTTTCCCAAAAATTTTAGGCACACTCTTGCTTTACTCTGGTCTAGACAAAGCAGGAATTTCAAAGACTTATACAACATGGTGTTCTCTAGATTGTCCTTGTCTTCAGGATTGTTTGTGGTTGGCTTCTTTCCTTGAGAAGCTGCACCCAGGCTCCTGTGGAAAAAAAACCACACACAACAGCTAAAGTAAATACTTACTGTCTTTCTCAGCTTCTTTTCTCCTTGTTTATCTCTCTATATCTAAATTGAGGTCTACCTATGTCTTCTTTGAAAATTGCAGACACAGGATCAGAGGGCTTCATCAGGAAACAGCTGATGAGGAAAGCTATTTTAGTTTTGGGCAGAAAAGAGCAAGTTAAAGTCTGTAGTGCAAAGCTAAACAGAGCCTCTCTGAACTTGGTCAGGTGCAGTCCAATTCTCCTGCTCCTTTCCAGAGTTAAGAAGTCAGGGTTATTTCTTGGTACATTAGCCAGCCCTCAGATACACATAGGAGTTCTCCTGCTGTAAGCTTTAAATCACAGCTTCTGCAATGTATATGCAACATACAAACCTCAGAGACAAATTTCTCCTCTAATATCCCATTCTGATGACATTTTTTTCACTTGTAAATATTTCTTTCTGTATAACTTCATATGTGTATGTGTGTGTATTCCATCTGATTTAACTTTTCCTCAACATCAAGAAGTCCATCTCTTGATGTTGAGGAACATCAAGAGATGTACTTCTTGATGTTGAGGAAAAGTTAAATTGGATAGAATTAACACTCCATCCAATTTAACTAAGCAGTCTGTCATAGTCTCACACATCTTTTTTGTATATGCTTAAAATGGGACTCCTCCCCTAATTTCTTATGCATAGCAGTATCTTCCTTTTAAAATTCCTGTCTCAGTTAATGGCTAGGCTGCTATCATGTTGAAATTGTGACTTGAAGTGTTCCTTGGTGTCCTTATTTATTCTTTGTGCTTTTATCCTTTTTGGCTGCTGCCTAGCACATTAAAACTAAAACATAGGAGACAGACACAGCACCTTACCCAGGGATTTTTGGTTCACCAATAGGTCCTAATCACAATGTCAAAAATAATAAATGAATGCTTCCTTAGCCAGTTTTTATCTCATGCTTTTAAAAGCAGAAGTTTTTTTCCTCATGTGTTTGGTTTTCTTAAAAAGAAAGAATCATTTGGCCCAAAGAAAGAAAAGATAATGTGTCAGATCATTTTGCAAATTCAAAAAGTGTCATTCTCGGAAGGAAGATTTATTCTTGTGTGACAGACTGAAAGTGTTTCATGCTGTCTAAAATGAAAACCAAGTAGATTAATTTCCAGACCCAAAACCAAACAAACTCTGGTTTCAACAATTTTGCCCAAGGTCCACTTCTGTGAAATTGCTGGGCTCTCGTGGTTCAGCTGAAGACTGTGTTAGAAGTGAACATGCTGAGCATCTTTAAATATCAAATGCATAAGATCCCTTTTGACATCAGACACATAGCAATTTAGGAACGTTAATGTAATATGTTATATTCCTTCTTTTAAAAAAACACAACCTTTCCTTTTAAAGAACTTGTTTGGTAATCCAAAACATAAACTTTATTTATTTTCTTAGCTGTTATTTTCTCTTGGATCATGAAGAATTTCTGCTAGTAAATAACATTTTCTATTTGTCCCCTTTTTATCCATAAAAAAAAAAAAAGTGGTTTGGATTTCAACTATCTGAAAATATTGCAATGCATAATTTACTGTAATTTCCTGTACTAACCAAGAACTTTGCTTGTCTAATTAGCTGTCTTTATGTCAAGTGTGTTATTGTTCTCACTTTTTTCCCCTTCTATTCCCTCTTTTTTTTTATGCAGGGAAGGAAAATTTAACAAATATCTGTCAGCATCACTTGAAATGTCCCAAAGGAAAGTGTATTACCTAGTCTAATAACAATTATTCAAATGATTTGATACATTTGGTGCCCTAACTCCTATGGAATTCAATGTTTTTACCTTGCCAAATTTTACTCCCTTACTTGGTCAGTGCTTGGTTCCTGCTTCTTCCTAAGGTCAATGCAAGTGCTTGCCAGCAAAGTCTGCAATTGTCCTTTGATCTAATGAAATAAGAGAATTGCTATTCTTCAGCAAGCTTTGGCAAAGAGGACAGTATTGTAATTTTTATATGATTACAACACCTGGGCTATTGAAATTTTATTGGATATAAAATGTATAGTCAATTTATATACAGCTGCCCTGAAGTCAGCAGTAAAACATACCTGAAATTTCACTAGTTCTAAAGGGATATGATGTGAGGGACTTTCTTGAAGAACTTTTTTTTTATGCAAGTATTTTCAAGATCCCCCTTGGAATGATATTTTAAAAGACTTTATTTCCCCCTGGTGCCTCCCTAGAGGTCATTAAAATAGGATTTAATTTACGGTATTCACAAGGAAGAAGAATGATGCTGTGCCCTCCTTACCTTAGTGATATGGAAGTGACAGTGCCAGAACCATGTTCCAACAGGAGTCCTTACTTTTTGTATCAGTACCCCATGAGAATGGCCAGGTTTTTTTTCAAACCTGGAGTCCATCTAGCATGATGTATCTGTCTCCAGCAGTGGAGACAAGATGCCATGGGAGGCATAAGCACACTCCAACTGTATATTACTTCTGTGAGGTCCCCTAGCCTCAGGTCATTTTTCAGCATGGGGAATTTCCTACATCTAATTATTTTGGTAAATCAGTAACCCTCACTTTCAAGTATGTGCCATTGAGCTTACTTTAAAAAAAAAAATTAAAAAGAAAAAAATCAGCCACCAGTTCCGGAACTGCTACATGTAGAAGAACTTCCTCTGGTTTTGAATGCAGCACTTAGAATGCAGTAGCTATGGGCAATCAAGAAAACAGAGTGGACATTGAAACCCAGCCACTCTTTTCTGGAAAACTTGTCACGTGTCCCCAGGTCACCTTTCCCAGACTGTGAAGTCCAAGCATACAGAATCATTTATACCAAAGCCTATCTTTATCCTTGATCATCTTTGCAGCATTTTTCAGACCCTCCCCTATCACTGACATTCTCCTTTTCTTCATTAAGGATGAAGGAGTAGAGCTGTTTTCAAAATTCAGAATGTACACAGCCCACCTGTTTACTAGGGACATACTGATGTTTCTTCCTTTTCATTTTATTGCAATTGCTTCCTAACATTTTTATTATTTCATTTGATACAGAATTTCCATGTCTTTCTCCTTAACAGAGATCTTATACTGAATTACAGCATACTTTCTTGTTTAGCTCTGAAACCATGGAACGAAGATGATTCCTCACAGCTCTCTTGCATACAAATGCTAGAAGTTCAGTTCTATTTTAGCTCAAGAAGAATCTCTGTCTTTCTCCCTCTCTCTGTCTCTCTTTTTCTCTCTCCTTCATAGCTTCTGTTTTTTCTGTGCATAGCATCATTCCTGGTGAAGCAGAAATCTCCATCAGATACTCCCCTTCAGTATTACTGCTCTGCCTTTCTACTTCTGTCTCCAGTTCTGCACAGGCTATAATAACGGCTTCACAGAAAGTTCCCACCAAAGTCCTGGTCTCCAGCCTTTTTTTCCAGCATGAAAATCTTTTTCTCCAGAATTTCCTACCTTCTCTCTTCTCTATGAGATTGATGGTTACCTAAATACTACCCACTGCAACCCACTGTCTCTGAGGTTAACCAGCTTTGCACTTAGTAGGTAAATTGTATGTTTGCCTATATGTCTGAACCTTGTGCTTTATCAGAACGTTTTGCTCCTCTTCCCTTCCTGCTGGACATCCTAATTCCAGAAGGGCATTTGCATTAAGAGAGGGCTCATACAATTCAAAAGTTAAGAGAAACCTATTACTGGAGTCATGTTTCCTTTCATTTGCCAATATGACATTCCTGGTTATCTCATCTGCCAGCCTAGGTCTCAGCAGAAGTAAACAGCTTTTTTAAAGACAAAATATTCAGCAACTGCAATGTGTCCTCAATGAATGTCTCCATTAGTCCACTTCCCTCTGGGCCAGCTATCTGACTTTGATATCCATACACACATGCTGACTTTTCCAGAGAGGTGATACTTGTACAAGTCTCCTTCTCTCCCTGCAGGAAAGGTGCTTCTGGTGTTCTTCCTTCTTTTTGCCTTTTTGGACAGCTACAACATCAGTTCCAGAAGATGTCTCCGTTGCCAGCTGCTCCTTTTTTTTAACCTCCCATAGTGTCCTGCCAGCCAGGAGGGCTAACCCTGTCCTGGGGACATCAGGCACAGCATCACCAGCTGGGCAAGGGAGGGGATTGTCCTGCTCTGCTCTGAGCTGGGGTGGCCTCACCTCCAGTGCTGGGGGCAGTTTTGGGCACCACAATACAATAAGGGCATGAAGCTGTTAGAGTGTCCAAAGGAGGGCCACAAGGGTGGTGAAGGTTCTAGAGGAAAAGCCATATGGGGAGCAGTTGGGGTCATTTGGTGTTTTCAGCCTGGAGGAGACTGAGGGGAAACCTCTTTGCAGTTACAACTTCACAAGGGGAAGTGCAGGAGCAGACACTGATCTCTTCTCTGTAGTGACCAGTGACAGGACTTGAGGAAATGGCTCAAAGCTGTATGAGGGGAGGTTTAGGTTGTGTATTAGAAAAAGGTTCTTCACCCAGAGAGTGGTTGGGCACTGGAACAGGCTCCCCAGGGAAATGATCACATCACCAAGCCTGTCTGAGTCCAGCAAGAATTTGGAAAATGCTCTCAGGCTCATGGTGTGATTCTTGGTGTCCTATGCAAGACACATAGAAGAAGAAAATGTTATATATGGGCAATAAACAGTCCTGCTATAAATGGTAGCATCTGATAACTAGATCATTTGGTAAGCAAGTCTCCCTGAATTATAAGCTGAATTTTTAATTAGATATAACTATGAATTATAAGCTGAATTTTTCATTAAATACAACTATGGCAATGAAAAGGATTGCTTCTTAGACAGCAGTTAAAATGAGACAGAAACAAGAGTGCATTTGAGAAAAGTTGCAACAATGATTATCATGTCCTCTACTACAGTGACTATCATCTTTCAAATAGTCTCTTGGGGGGTGGTAAATCACTATTTCACTTCTAGGTTTTGTTCAAAGACTAAAGTTTTGAACTTCAAAATTTTGGCAGAGATTCCTCCAATTTTTTGGCACAGCACAGTCCCAAATGCACTCCTACATTTGTTGAATCACAAGAAGTGGAAAATTAAAAACAAGAAAAGACTATTGGGATAAATCTGAAAGTGAGAGTCATCATGATTGAAATCTGTTAAGGTATTTTCCACAGTATGAATCTCTACTGCTTTTCCACATGGGGCGTGTATTTTGATAAAGGTAGACCTCCTGACAGGCTGAAAGAAGGGACTGGCAGGAGCCCCGTGACACTCAGCTAGAGCAAATGCCAAGTCCTGCACCTGGGACAGACTAACCCATCACCAGTCTAGACCTGTCTAGACTGCCTGTTGGGGGGGCAGCTCTGCTGGGAAGGATCTGTGGAGCCTGGTGTTTGCAAGCTGCATGTGCGACAGCAGAGAGTCCTAGCACCAAAGCACACCAACAGCACCATCTTGGGTTGTATTTATTGAAGAATAGCAAGTGAAATGAGAGGAGAAATTGTCCCCATTGTACTTAGCACTTCTTAGTACCACACCTAGATATTACATCCACTTTTGGGTCTCAGTACCAGAAAGGCATTGAGGACCTCAGCGAAGGGGTATTGAGATGGTCAGGGTTGCAGCACTTGCCCAGTGAGAAGAGGCCCAAGGGATATGGGCTTGTTCAGCCTCAACAAGAGGTAGCTCCAGGGCATCAAAGAGCAGCCTGCCAGTGCCTATGGGCAACTGGTCATGACAATGGAATCAGCCTCTTCACCAAGATTCATGGTAAGATAATGGACAATGGACACAGGCTGAAATTGGAGTTTGAGACTGGATATTCAGAAAAAATGTTCATTCTAGGGGTAATTAAGCATTCTAAAAGGATGCTCAGAGAAGCTGTGGGGTGTCTGTTCTTCAGTGTTTTTTAATCCAGCTGGACAATGTCTCCAGCAAACTTTTCCAATGCAGCAGTGCTCTCCTTTGAACAGGAGGTTGGACTAGAGATCTCTCAAGGTCCATTCTAATATCAATAGGCCAGTGAGTCTGTGACATATGTTAACTCCTAAGCACGTATCATCGATGGTTCCCCTCTGTGTTACCTACATTAGCTTCAAGAGGTTTGCTATATGCAGGTGGTCAGTGATACAGCTCACAACATTTTGTTAAGGATCTGCTAGGAAGGAAAAGCTGCAATCATCACACTCCTTTACAAACCAGACAGATACTCTTCATTGAAGAAATAGCTATATAAAGAAACTCAATTCAGTGACATTTATAGCATACATTGACTTTGAAAGTGTATTCCTTATCTGGCCATGGAAGATTTTTGCCATCTGAAACAAAGAACCATACTCTGCTTCAAGGCATATACAAATCCCTTTAGCTTCAGTGGGAATAGCATGCACATAGCTGAGGGCATGGCTTGGCCCATGGTCAATAGCCTTCTAAAAGCACTTTTTCCTACATTTTTTTTCTTGCAATATTCATCTTTTTCCTTTCCAAAGGCTCTGATGTCATTCCTGTTGCTGAAGTTATAGGACTCAATTTAGTGGGAACATCTTTGAAGTTTAATTAGATTTCTTGAGAAATACCATGGGTAATCTGAAATATAAATTCACAAGACTGCTTCAGGCCAAAAGTGTCATGCAACAATATTAGACCAAATATTATGCAATTGTTCTGTAATTCATGCTCTCTTCCCACTCATGAGTTGAGTTTGAAAAGCTTGTGGAATATACATGACATACAAGAGAAGTGCCAAATGTTCCTTATATAGTCCATTCTCATTTTTCCTATGGAAAATGTTCCTTCTCACAATCTTCTCTTTCCCACATTAAACTGAAGTTTGTCCATTACACCAAGATAACATCATCCATGTCCACGAAATTTCAAGGAAAGCTTCACATGTCCACAACATCTGTTCTGATGGCAACATCCAAGGTCAGGTACAGACTGCATCCGTAGAGTTAGCAAGGCGAAATATTATATAATACAAAGAGCTTCCATATATGCCCTTTTTCTAGAAATGCATAAGTGATTATACAGAATTATCCACATCTGACTATAAAGACTTGAAAATTGAACCTTATAGCTGTTCTGAACTAGTCCTGGCCTTGTCCATCTGCAAGTGTTTACAGTGGGTGTGCAATCAGCTCTTATTTGCCTTTGGGAGCAGGGCCAGAGACCCAGGAGAGGAGGACATGAGATTACACACACACACTCCTGTGCTTTACTCAGGTGGTCCCTCACAAGGCACACTGGCAAGTATGGGGGAGTGGGGAGAGGTGCTGTATCCCACTGTCTGGCATCTCAACACTTCCCTCATGCCTAACAGGCAACTACATCTGCTTGGTAGCACAGAAGTTGGGCTACAGCAGAACAGCATCTTGTTCACAACTGAAATATTTTCAGCACAGAAGATCCTGAAGTGCATTTACAAACTCTAAGTTAAAATTTACTCTTAGTAACTTACTGTCCAACCCTTTCTGTCTTCAGTGGAATAGAGACAGCAAAGCTGGTGTCAACTTGTCATGACTGTTTCTAAGGGCTGACCTGAAAAAACACAGTCACCAAGCTCAACCTAAAACTGCTGCTCATTGGGCCTCTTTGCAAATAGTCCTGGTAATGGGTCAATATATGATGCCTTGGGCAGAGTCTGCAAGGGCAAGACTAAGAGGTGACCAGTGGCAGTGACAAAGATGTTTTGTCAGCAGGTCATGGTGATGACAAACCACATGGTTGCAGTCCATGATACTTCCTTCTTTTCCTGAATATGGGGAAGTTTAAGATCCCAGAAGATAAGATCCCACATGGAGCTGGGATGATATTGCCTTAACCCCACTTTGAACAAATTTAATACATGGACCTACTGAATCCTTAGGCAAAATCAGCATTTTTTTGTATCACTGAAATAAAAGTTTTGTGGATAAAAATCTTCCATTCTGTACATTCGGTGTTTATTTCTTATAAAAGAAATTAAAGCAATCATCAAGAGAACAGAGCACGTAGAATTTTACTGATGTTGCAACCCACAAACAGCAAGAGATCCCTTTGTGTGAAATAAAACTTATATTTGGTTACAACCATCATTTTACAGCACATAGCTTTGAGATCTGATTCATTATGGCAGAACTCCAGTTTTTTAAATGGCATTTAGAGTAACGTTAGACTGATGCTAAGAAGAATCTGTCTTTTTAATATTTTAATATTGTTGTTCTTTAACTGTCAGAGTTATGTGTTGAAAAAGTAATTTATGTGTTGAAAAAGTAACAGCTGAATGTAATTTTCACAGCCGTGAGTCCACTAAAACAAGTGCCCACAGGTCTCCTACTGCTGCCTAAGGAAAGGAGCGTGACTATGGACTGAGAATTGAATATGTTACAAACCAGAAGTTTTGGGATAGTTAGTATTTTTCATGGTGTGTAAATCTGTCATGTGAAGGCCTGAACACATGACAGCTTTGTGGGATGTCAATATGGCATCCATACAAGGTTCATGAGTACTGGCACGTTTGTGTCTCTAAATGCCAGATTTTGCTCTGAAGCTGTGTTCTCCAGGTCATCCAAATGGAACATGACCACCTGAAAGAAGCCACTCAGGCCTACCCAGCCCAAAGTCGCACAGCTGGACCTCTCTGACCTATCATGCTTTCCTCAACACTTTTTCTAGCAGCTGCTTTATAAACCAGGAGAAGGATGAGAGCAGTACAACAGAGCTGTGGGGATGGAGCCAGCCCAGGAGGAGTCCTGGGGGTAAATCCCACCCCAGTTCATTACTTGTCCCCTGCAAACTGGCCCTTATTCTCACAGGTCCTCTGCCCAGTGCAGCAGTGCCCACACAAGTCAGCAGCTGCACTGTCTGTTAGTATAAAACATTCCTTTTTGCCCCTTCTTTTCCTCATTTTAAACAGTCTGAGGAAAGAATTGGGATCCCTAACTCATATGCCTTCTATAGGAAAGCTGACTTGTGTGCTACAGACTGGTGGTGTGCCAAGACTTCTCCTTACAAAAAATGAGTTCTTCCTTTATGATCATGCTTTGGGTTTGTGTAGGAGTGTTTGGTAATAATAAGTGCATGCTTCATTCAGCTTCATCCAGAGGTTTTAGGTCTCAGGAGCACTACCCCTTTCCCCTTCAAGGGGATCCCTCCTCCACAGATGAACTGGTCAGCTATTCATACAAATACTGTTTATTCTGGTTTTGAATTATGCCTATTAAAGAATTTGCTTTGCTGTGAGAGAGGCATCCCTGGGATTTGGGACTGGCCACGTGCCATGGTTTCCACATGCAAACCCTTGGAGCTACTCTCAGCCTTTCCATTGTGGCTTTGTGCTTTGACAGACTTCAGGGGTAACATTACTTATTTATTTTCGCTTTTTTTGATGTGTGTCTGAAACTAGGCATCTGATTGTGCCTTTCAGACTATAAAACAAGTTTAAAAAGCATGAGTTGTGGATATGATGATATCTGGTTTCTCCCCATCTACCAGAAATCTCCACATCTTTCCCTGATAACCCCAGCACACTCCTTCACGTCCCTGTTTATTTGGTTAGTAGACAAAAGGTGGAAACAATGCCTATGGCCATTGGCAAGTTGCTGTGCCAACAGGCCAACAACAACCAACCTTTGGAAAGGGTAGAGGAACACAATTGTTCCATATCTTGTGTCCCCAGGCACCATTTTATCCAAACACCAGATTGGGAGAAATTTCTACATTTAAGAACTGTAGGCTGATTTCATCTTTCAGAAGTTATGAATGGCAAGTGGCCAATTGAAAATTAAGTGATCGTGCAAATCTCTCTTTCTCCTGCTTTTATTTTTTAGTGTTGTTTTTTAGGAAACCACAAGAGTTAAATCAGCAGTTCCTAAGCTTTTTTCCTGTGGTTGATTTGGGCAAACAATGGTGCCCACCCACTTTGCAGTTCTTGCTGTGTTTATATTTCCTCATGAGAAACCAACCAAAATCACTGCTGAAAGATGGAGTTGGGAAGGAAGGAGAGGTCCCATAAGAGCAATAAGCTGCCAGTAAAGTCTATCAGAAGGATGCTGCTGCTGTTGCTGTGTATTATTACTGTACTTCCAAGGCTGAGTATCAGTCTTACATGATTCTTTTTTTCTTGAAATACTATTTGGGTATATAGGAACATATTCCGCAGGAGGCAAAATTCATATGTCATTGCCTTCCATGTTATGAATTATTGACATCTTCTCATGCTTTCTCCAGGGAGGAAAAAAGGTGTGGATCCAAAGAATGTCAGCAAAAAAAAGCATCAAGCAATTTCAGTACACTTGACACCATGAAACAGGCCTTGAAACAGAATAACCTCTTTTTAAGGTTTCAGAAATATCAATAGGGAAATTAGGGACACTTCCAAAATTTCAGTGTTTAGGCCTATTAATTATAGTTTATTTTTAAAACAACAAGTTTTTGATCAGGAAGCCTAATTTCATTTTATATACCTTTATATTTAACATTTTCAGCCATTTTACTTCTTTTTTTCTTTTATTCACAAATTTAAAGACACTGGAGTGGCATAAACAGCACACAAAACAAAGCTCAGTATTGGGAAAATTGCTCATACAGTTGTTTCCGTTGGTTGATCTATTAAAGTAGTGGTGTTAACAGAACATCTTAAATAATTGCACAATAATAATCTGTACTTCCTACTTGGCGTATGATGGTTTTCCATTTTGGTTTATTACACTGTAAATAACTCCTTTGCATCTGGGTTGATTTGTTCATTCAATTAAAACTGCAGGAAAACATCCCAGTTTTGCAACAGTTAAATAATGCAATTGTGCCATCCAGTGGCTAGCTACATTAACTCATGTCTTCTCCTTCTACATGATCATTTGGTGTTTCTTTTTTCTAACTCAAAATAATATGCAATTCTTGCAACATTAAATGTTCCATGGCTGAAACCCTATATATATATATATGTAATAAAATTTTAATTATATTCAAATGTCTTTTTTCTACACTGTTTAAACTGAAGGCCCAAAAGAGGAATAAGATGCGCCATATATTCTTTTGGATCAGTCAGAGATAAGTTACAGGTTATTACACACTCTATTATCAAATATCATGGATCATTGGCAACAGTGAGGAAATAAAAACATAGCATTTATCTACTGTGACTATGATGCAGGGTAGAACCCTTTAATGAAGTGTTCCCAACAACTTTTTGTAATAACAACTGTGACTGAGCTTATAAATTGGTTCATGGAATATCTCTGTGAGTGTTTGAAAGAAAAAGTCAGAGGGGGCAGACAATACTACAAAATAATCCTGTGGTATGATTACATTCTTAAATGTGTCACTCATCTCTTGGGGATAATTTCTGAGGCAGTTCTCTGGAGCCTGGTGTAAGATCTAGGCCTTGTTGCTTGAGTCTGTACTGAGTAGATTGGGAAATGTGGCCACAAGCCAAAACTTGAAAATATGTCATCATTTCTAAACTAAAATCCACTGTGATCACTTCCGAGGAAGAAGAACCTCCCTGATTACAACATTTTGTTGGTGTTCACAGGCCTGTTTTGGGGAAAGTTTCATTGCACAAATTTATGGCAAACTTATGGCATCCATGTGAAACCTGCAGTTTGGACAAACACAGCACTGCGTGCATGGGTGTGGAGGACCAGGCATAAGCATGTAGGTGTATTTTGTCTCAAATATTCTGGCTTGTGACAGGAAAGTTGTGATCAGAAAAGAAGGTCCTACAGAGGTGGAGCAGCACTTTGCTGAGCCAACTTCTTTATCCACCTTGAGACTCCTACCCTCCCCTGAATCCCTTCCTTGCAAGGCTCAGAGGGGCTGAATGCACAGATGCAAACAATGTGGCTGAGTCTGTGTGATGAAAGGGGGTGAAAAAAAAGTTTTACATAAGAAGCTTGCACCGGAAAAACTAGAAAAGGAAGTGCATCAGTCCCGCTCACTCTTTCTGTTTTTCCTCTTTTGTCCTTTGTCTCACTGCTCCAGATCCAGACTATTCACATAGGAGGACCATTGAAGGTCTAAGGACTGATGATCTTCTTACTTCTCTTTCTCTTTTCCACCTTTATTTATCTCTTCTCTTGCTTTGTCTTGTCAAAGTGCAACTGTC
The DNA here is from genome assembly GCA_013397075.1 of Rhabdornis inornatus. Classification (NCBI taxonomy): domain Eukaryota; kingdom Metazoa; phylum Chordata; class Aves; order Passeriformes; family Rhabdornithidae; genus Rhabdornis; species Rhabdornis inornatus. The sequence goes on from VWZS01006097.1 coordinate 65,314, forward strand.
ATATTCTACCATGTACTTTGCACTCAAGTTTGTTGCAGAAGTCTTGAGCTTGTAGAAGTGTGTTATAAAAGTTATGGGCTTGATAGAAAACCCTTTTGAGACTAAAGAGTGGGCTAGTTGCCAGAGCTAAGACAATTATACAATAAAAAGAGTTCCCTGACAAGTGGACAGGTGTCTTTGTTCAGCCTACTGGGAATTTGTAATAAACATTTTTCTCCCTACCAAGTTGGTTGTGACAGTGGGAAAGAAAAAAATAAGCAGCTGCTCAGTGGAGGCAAAATGCAAGCAAAGAACCTCAAACATGTATAGTGCTACACACAGTGCTACATTGCGGAAGAGAAACAGATTCTGATGGACTATTCTGATAACTTTTCTTACTCAAGTGGTTTGCCATTGCCTTAAAACATTAACCTTGTGCACAGGAGTAGCACATCCCAGAAACTGTCACCAGGAGAAAAAATGCATCACTAAAATAGAGTGTGGGCCTCATGCTGTGGGTAGGACTCATGAAGGGACATTTCCCAGTCCCAGCACACAGTGACAGCTTGCTTCTTGTACGAGAGCCCTGTATTCTCCCAGCTGTGGCAACATACTCTTCTAGTGGATAGACTGGCCATTTATTTTCACTTGGATTTAATCATGGTGTTGGGGGTTGAATTGTTCCCTTTTCTTTCTGTGGAATTTTCTCCATTGTTATGCTAAGTATTTGTGGCTACACCTTAGTAGCAATAGTTTTTCCCTCGCAGGGGGTGGGGGATAAGGGGAGACCGGAAAAGGAAAGGTGGGACAGGGGCCTGGGCGCGCTCTCTCGCTCTCTCGCTCTCTCGCTGGCTCCTGGGGTGGACTGAAGACAGCCGGGGCTCCTACCCAGCATCTTCCCTGCCATCCCAACGCCAGGAGCCACGTTCCCTGCTGTCGGACATCGCACTGCTGCCTTCCCGCTTCATCCTACTACCTCAAGGGCACTCTGCCGAGCACCACGGCTGACACCGTGAGGAGGGAGTCTCCCCTCCATCCCCCTCTCACACCTGGGCCGCCGCCGCCATCACCCAGCCCCCTTCAGCTGCACGGGACCCGCCCTGCCCACACAGCACCGGGAACTGAGCGCAGAGAGAGAGGGCCTGTGGCCAGAGGGACTCGAACTGAGCTATACTGTTCTGTTTTGTTGTCAATCTTTATAGCTGTTGTTGTTTCTGCTGTTTGCCTTGCTCGATATATTAGTAAAGAACTGTTATTCCTATTCCCGTATCTTCTGCCTGAAAGCCTCTGATTTGCAACTATAATAATTAGAAGGGAGGGGGGTTGCATTCTCCATCTCGGAAAAAAGGGGTCCTTGCCTTTCTTTAGCAAATACCTGTCTTTCAAACCAAGACACATGGGTTTTTAGCTCTTGGGCTTTTCATGTGGTCCAGCTGTGTAGTCCTTCCAGTAAAAGCACAAACACATGTTGTGATCCCATGCAAAGCTGTCTCAGTCAGGTACAGCTGCCAAACCATCTCCCATTCTGGCACATCCTCCACACTGTCCTTCTCCACACTGCTAGCGCAGGTGTGACTCACTGTATCTCAAACTTATCTGTCAAGTATTAAGCCATTCCCAACATATTTTTCTGAATGCAAGCAGAAATTCCCCTATTCCAGGACTTCCAAGGAAATCTCTCTGCAATGCTGCCCTGCCCTCAGGGACATGAATTACCACACATCAGTGTCTTATGCACTTCATCATGATGAGGTATGAGAGAATAGTTAACATGGCAACAATCCTTTTGCTACAGAGACACAGGAGGCTTCTCCCACAAGGAAAAGCTCAGATCTATGCAAAACTGTATCTTGACCTGAGGTTTAGAAGGTGTCTACAGATTTAGGGTGTCTTTTGAGAGGGCCAGTCCAAGAGGAATTTAACTTGCAAGAATCCAGCATTTTTGAGGCTTCTTAAAAATGAGGCAGCAAAATCACTGGTCACTTTTGAAAATGTTGCTGGAGATGCTTTGTTCCTTATGCATACAAGTTCACATTTACAAAACAGGGTGTTTATTCACCCTGTGCCTCCACACCTGGAAATTATATTTATACTATTGTTTTTATTTTAGATATCACTAGCTGTTCATAATTAGAGATTTATTATTTATTTTTATTATTATTATGCATCTATTTAATATAATGTAACCTACATTAAATATATAGACTATAATACATATAATATAAGCTATAATAAATATAATACATAGATGACTTATGCTGTGTTATAGAGTATACATTCCATTGTATTATATAATTTCTAATATATATAGATCTATTCCCAGAAAACAGATGAATAACAGCTAAATGCAAATGTTCTCTGCTGGTTTTTTTGTGATTTTGTCTTTTCTAAGTTGTTACAAAAATCTAATGCTTAAAAATTGAAACAAACAAACAAAAACCACAAAGCCCAGCATCAAAATATCGGGAGGGATGAAGAATCAAGATCTTCTCAAGCCAAATTTTTCTCAGCTTTTCAGCTGCAAAACTCTGAAGAGACTAAATGACAATTTTGGTTGGATGTTTGTGTTGCAGAAAAAATAGTCTTCCTCAAGCACAAGACCCAACCTTCCAAGTCAGATAAAAATTCACTGCTCGGCAGCCCTTTGAAGAAGGGAAGTGTTGACAGTTGTTGCTATTTCACTCCCAATGAGTGTGTGTCTGCTGGGCAGACCTCGGCCACCCTTCCTGTATGAATCCCACTTACCAAATCCAACTGAAGTTGGGACCAGGTGTTGATACAGAATTGTGGATGAGATCAGCATTGCTGTAATAACCATGGTTCAGATCAAAGGAGGAAAAAAAGTTTGAGCTGTCTTGAAGAAACATTTATGAATTTCTAGTGAATAATTTTTACTGGTCACAGGACCTAAGGTAGTGTGTAAACAACAATCCTCATATTTAGCACCAAGAGAAAAAACAGTATTAGTGTTTTAGTGTGGCAAATAGCCTGGCCATGTAGTTAATAATAAGACAAATGAAAGGAAGCTATGGTAGGGATATTTTTACATTTTCACTCACTTGCTAGAAGTGCTGGCACAGTTTTTTGAGTCAAATCTCAGTAGGGAGGAGATAAGGCTGTGATTATTAGCCCTCTGACTCCTAGCCCTGCCCTGTTAAAGCAAAGTTAGAGTGATGCTGGATCTGCAAACAAGGAGGCATTCACAGGGCTGAGCTTTCATCCCACCAGAGTATGTGTAGCTTGAGATATCTCGCTGCATTCAGATTCTTGTGCGCATGGTTTTCATCGTTCCCTAGTTAAGTGACTCCATTCCTTTTCCCATTCATTTTTGGCTCCCTAAGCTTGGCTGCCTGTGTTGCTTGCTCTTGGGGAGCTCTTGGCCCTACAGGCATGAACTCCTGTCATGTAACTCCTGTTAGTTAAAGCTAATCTCTCGTAGTTTTGATATGCCTGGGCCACCTTCCACCTTCCATTTTGTGCACCTAATGCACAAAAACAATGAGGCAGGCAGGCTCTTCTTTTTGCGGACGTTGTATTTGTCCCATCTATGGCTTATCTATTACAGCAGATAACAGCCATGCCTGACCTCTTCTGAGGACACTTCATTGGCAGTGTGCAATGGTCATTTCTACTTATCATGAAGAGCAATTGCTGTGTTATGAATTTTGTAAGGAAACCGTCAAAGGCAATCATCAGAGATGATTCTCTGTCTTCTTTAAGCTATGAATTCTTCTTCAGCAGTAGTATTTGTGAGCTACTCTGACATAAATAAAATTCTCAATAATTAATTTCTCTCACAGCAGTTACCACCCAGGGGAAGATGCCAAATTTCTTTTTCTTCTGTCTCATTAGTCACAAGTAATGAGCATGTGTGCAAATTGAAACTCTGATTTCTAAAACTTCAGGCAGGGAGGCAGCATCAGAAATCAATTACAAGAAGTCAGCAACAAGTTTGCTTTTGGCTGTGCTGTTTCATGCTCATATCCAGATCTACAGCTACTTGGTAATCTCTGCTCACCCATCTTTTTCTCACCATCTACTGTTAAGGTAAACAGACTTTTCCCCCAATGGTAGTATTGACATCCAATGTATCATTTTCCTTCTATGTTTTCCAGTTGATTTTCTAAAATTCATTTTCATTTTTAGAGAAATGAAGGTTTTACTTTAAAACTTTTCAGTAATATGTTGGCTTAGAGACAGGACCCAATCAACAGTTACAACCTACTTTCAGTACTGATACAGTGTCTTGGAGATGCAACAGTTCTCCAAATTCTTTCTAGTATTCTTGTTCTTCCAGAAATATTTCTGTTGCTATGATTGCTGATTCATATCATATCATATCATATCATATCATATCATATCATAATGAGAAGCAGACTACCTTCAGGATAGTCCTAGATTGTAAGAGGTTCCCAGCCCTTAGTTTTTCATGAAGCTGGTTCCAGAGTTTCACATTCACTTGGTGTCTTCTTGCACATCTGCAGCATCACTAAAATTTTTGGAAAGGAAGCAGAACGATTAAGTAGATGAGCTGAGGACTGTTAAAATGTTGATTGTGTTGAAATGTACAAGCTTTTTCCCACCACATCTGGTGCTGGCCTTCTTATGGCAAGTGAAGGAGATTTTGAAGTGGTTTTCTCGAAATCTTTCTTCTGAGCCTGGCAACCTCTGGTGTGTAAGTGTTGGTTCAAGGTCTGATTTTTATCCATACTTAATCATGATGGGTCATAAATGCACATTGTGTGGTTACAGGTAAAGCTACTAATAGGGTAAATTATTATAAATAGTTTAAAAAGACATAAAATCTTATTGAAAGAGATAGCCCTCTGTCAATGTTGATAGCAACAAACATGATGTAAATTACAGATCAAAGTAGCGCCAGCACTGCTGTAACTTTCATGCCTTCTAAGAAAGTTTCTCCTATTGAAATCTCTCAGTCTTCATTTCTGTCCAATTTTGTCTGATTTGATGAAAAGCTATTGACTTTGCTGGGTTTGGCTTTTCTTTTGGTTTTAGGGAGTTTGATTCTGTTTTTCCTGGTTCTGGCCAAAACAGGCTAAACTTTTTGCCACAGCCGGGGGTGGCATGACCAGAACAGAGAGGTTATTGTATAACACCTCATGTCACAGTGGGGAGTGAGAGAAGGGGTCCCTTTCAGGTCAAGTAGCCTTGTGCAGTCAGGTATTGTGGAGTGTCACATGTGGTGAGCATTCACGTGGGGGTCATTTGCCTCTTGTGTTCTCTGGTATCAATACTATCACTCTTATTTTTCTTTTTCTTTCATTGTTGTTTCCAGTAAATTGTTCATATCTCAACCAGTAATCTTCACCTTTTATGCCTCCAATTCTCCTCTCTATCCCACCACAGGGGAGGGAGAGGGGAGACAGGGGATTGAGTGAGTGGCACATGGTTTGGAATGTTTTGGTGGGAACACTAAATTTGGGAATACCACTCCTAAATCAGGACAACCTTATTTGGAATGGGTAAGGCCTCTGTGGTATGGTGGACAATGGCTGAAATACAAATCTTGTGAGGCTTGGCAGATTGCTGACATCACACTCCCACAAATCCACCAAGGCAAGAGCTGGAGCTTACAATGGTAGAAGCAACTACTGGATGGCTGGAGCTGAACGCCGAGACTCACGCCACTGCCCAGAGCACCATCCTGGGCTTTGGCACCCCTGAGAGAGCCGAGTCAGACAACAGGATTCATTGCAAAAACAGCCTCAGATAGCACCTGGGCCAGGTTTAGAGTGGATGTATCATACTGCCCACCATGCACCAGCCCTGGGAAAATTGAATGGTACAATGGACTGCTAAAAACAACATTGAAAGCAATGAGGGGGGCAGGGAGGTCATTCTTCCCCTCTACTCAGCACTGGTGAGGTCACACCCTGAGTGCTGTGTCCAGTTCTGGACCCCTCAGTTTAGGAAGGACATTGAGACACTTGAGACACCAGAGGAGGCAACGAGGCTGGTGAGGGGCTTGGAACACAAACCCTGTGAGGAACAGCTGAGGGAGCTGGGATTGTTTAACCTGGAGAAAAGGAGACTCAGAGGTGACCTCATCACTCTCTACAACTCCCTGAAAGGTGGCTGTAGTCAGGTGCGGTTGGTCTCTCTCTCCAGGCAGCAACCAACAGAACCAGAGGACACAATCTTAAGCTGCACCAAGGGAAATATAGGTTGGATAGTAGGAAAAGGTTTTTCATGGAAAGAGTAATAAAGTATTGGAATGGTCTGCTCAGGGAGATGGTGGAGTCACCATCCCTGGATGTGTTTAAAAAAAGACTGGATATGGCACTTGGTGAGTTAGACTCAATGATCTTGAAGGTCTCTTCCAACCTAGTCATTCTGTGAATTCAAACACTGGGATCTACATTTTGTGAGGGCCACCCAAGTCTCTACCAACTGACCTGGCCCTGCCCAATGAAATCCTCCACATACCATAGAAAGGAATGAAGTCCCTGTAGTGCATTTGAGAAACGTGTTAGGGGATTAGTCCTGCCTCAAAGACAAACACACCTGTGGGATTTTGTTCAGGGACCTGGATGCATTTGGTGTGTAATGCAGAAGAATAGGGAAATAGGATATTTTTCTCAAAGAGATTTAATTTTTTGGGTAAAAAAAGTCTGTAATTTTGAATTGTATAATACTGGTTGCTGAGTGCCACTGCCACTGTATGCCATAACTACCAAGGACAGAAAGTATGGACTGCTCCTGATAAACCATCCATGAAGTTCTTATGTGGCTTGCAAGCACCTGATAACACACCAGCACTCCTGCAGTAGAAGACAGCTAGGATGGATAGAGCCTACAGTCAGGACTAAATGAACTCAACAGTCATCTTGGAGGGACAGCCATTGACTATGGAAACTATGCCAGTGCTTAGATATAGATAGATTAGATTAGATATAGATATAGATATAGATAGATAGATATAGATAGATAGATATAGATAGATAGATATAGATAGATAGATATAGATAGATAGATATAGATAGATAGATATAGATAGATAGATATAGATAGATAGATATAGATAGATAGATATAGATAGATAGATATAGATAGATAGATATAGATAGATATAGGTATAGATATAGATAGATGATATAGATAGATGATATATAGATATGTATCCATGGGAGGAGCAGGATCTGGACAAGATGTAAATGGTATAGAATAGGAGATGGTGATGTGAGTAAGTAGAACATGGTTTGGAGTGGCTTGGCAGGAACATTAAATCGGGGAATACCATTCCTAAACCAGAACACTGCTCCATACAGCTTTTATGGGAAGGGTTTATGGAAATACCTCTGTTCTGTTTGGGTATGACTCACCACAAGGTCCCTACACTCCAATGAGTAATGTGAAGGCAGGGGTGCTATGGTCATCCAGGAAGAGCCCAGCTGTGGGCCAGATGTGTGCCAGCACATGCAGCTGTGTGAGCCAGTGAGGAGGAGAGACCCTGCACCCTACGAACTGTGTCATACCACATACAGAATGCTAAGGCTGTGTCAAGGCAGTGGCAGAGCAATTTATGTAGGTATGCTTAAAGACACCAGAGTGCTTTACTTTGGATTAGCACAAAACACCGAGTGTCATATAATTATACAATGTGAAGATGAAGTACAAAAAGATGAAGTTTTTCTGATGAGATCTACAGAACAGAAAGGGAAACCAGGCACAAAGGAGCAAAGTTAACACAAATTTTATCACACCTGCTTTAGCACATCTCACTGTAGGAATTCCTGAGTGAATTAATTTTTAATGAGAATCAAGTGAATTTAAAAAAAAATGTTTTGAATAAAGGCATGCATAAAGTTTTGAGTAAATGCTTTGATAAAGTATTGAATGAAAGACAGACATTGCCATCACACACAGCTATGCAGTGCAGTCTCTTGCAATTCCCTTACAAATCATTGAGAGCTTCTCTGCCCAGATAAATATTTCACCCTGACACGGTAAATTCTAACTCTCTCAATAAATTTGCTAGACCTGACCATCATAACATCACTGCAGAGCAAAGCTTGAGGGCGGAGTAGCATTATGGGCTCAGTTTGTCTATGGTCTCTTGGACCTGCTGTCATGTCACTAGCAAGTAATTAATGTGCAGAAACAGGCTGAACAAAATTTTACTCCCTGTAAATTTTGAATGTGCAAGTTCTGAGGGAGTTTTTAATTCAAAATTACTTTTGTAAAATAAAATAGGCATAGAACTCTTGCCAGATTTTTCTGAGATTAAACCAAATACTTGGGGACTTGTGGTGACATAATTGGTTATTTATTTACTTTTCTATTATCTTTTAATGTGTGGTGTTAATTTCTTTCTAAAAACTAGAGCAAAGGTTTTTGCTGAGTGTTTGTTGGCAGGATCTGGGAACCAGCAGCATCGGACTGAATGCTGCTCCTTCCAGTGTTCTTCTGCTGGGAGCAATGGAATTGTGTTACTAAATTTTCTTTACTTCTGGTAAAGAGGCACAAAGATGTTCTCACCAACATGCAGACTTTTCATGTTAGAAGCAATACATGAAGCTATATAAATCAAATATGTTAACACAGGATAGGAAAAGAAAGTGATTAATTTTAGGGAGAGAAAATAAGGAAATTAGGGCAAGACAGCAGTGCAGTTGTGAGAGGCAAGGCCCAGGAACAAGCACTTGTCTAAGGGCAGCTGTGGGGACATGGTTTTGCTGACAGTGAGTAGATATGTGGCTGCCTGAGGATGGATTAAATGCTGAGAGCAAGCAGATTTGCAGCTTATTCTCACATCATTTCTGCTTCTAATTGCAGATATTTCCATGGTTGAAGGTAGGATGCTTTTTAGCAGGACTGGAAGACCTGCTCTGAAAGAAGCTCTCCTTCCCTGCTGTCACTGAATTTATGAGCACTAAAGGAAAATCCAGGCATTCATGCCAGACAATACAGTCTGCTGTGCCTGTACAAAATGCACTTGAAGGTACCAAAGAAAATGTTTAAAATGTGTCTGCTCTCTAGTACAAGGTGACATTTTAAAATGCTCACCACCCAGAAGCCATTAGTCAATGGGCATTTGAGAAAAAAACCCAGAACACAACTATCTGTTTTCATTAAGAGTTCTTCTTACTCACCAGGTGCCTTATTGAACAATGAATTGACTCCCAGCCTTGCTCTCCAGAATTAGTGAACAGGTTTTTGATAAGCTATTGTAGACTGAATGTCGGTGATGGAGCTCCTTTCCATTTGAACATCTTTGATTAGAAGTAGGTGTAAGATTTGCTAAAAGCCTATAAACTGGTTTGGTCAGCAGGAAGCTGCATTTTTCCATGCAGGAGAAGGATTGTTTTCCATTTGGAAATCCACTCTCAGTTGTGGGAGCTGCTCTAGCTGTCCCTGCAGGTAAGGGGAATGTGTGAACCACACCTCACTGCTCCTGTCCAGTACCAGTATCTCCAGTTGTGCTCTGCTAGCACAGAAAGACACAGTCCAACAGGCTATCCTTTGTTTCCAACATCTGCATTTATATTTTAAGTTCAATCAGCAGAGAAGAGTCCAGAGCAATAATCAGGCTCCAAGACCTCAGTGATTCACAGCAAGAGTCCAAACCTCAGAGAGACAGCACAAGGCTTGGTCCTCTGGCTGCCCAGCTGCACAATTTGCTTTCAAACCAGCCTCATCAAAGAATAAGTCCTGTCTTGGTTTAGAGGAGCTGAAAGGCTTTGGCAAAATTCCAGGCTTCAGATACAGACCATAGATATTTATTCAAGACAGAAGTATAAGTCATCAGGATGAGTGATAAATTTAATTTGATTTCATAATCCCATTCATCTTTTCAGCTCACAGTTTCTATTTATTGTAATGAGCTTATCCATACAGCGCTAGAAATTCTGATTGAAAATACATTTGTTTTCTATACTTTCCCCAATATTTGGACAATTTTCCCCTCTTAGAGCTTCCACCTTTTCTTCCATTTTGCTTATCCAACAAAAGCTACACTATTTCTGCATATACTCTGTACTCTTTTTCAGTTAATTACTTTATCAATTTTTACAGTCTAGAATTCAATCAATGTGAAAAACTAGTTACTTCTGGGCTTTAATTAATACTTTATCTGCCCATCTGGAGTTCTTAACTCAACATGGAAAGATAAGGCTTTTATTAAGGCAAACCTTCTTCCCCGCCTTGTAATTCTGGGGATCCCCTGCGGGCCTTTGAGTTGGTATTAGACAAAGTACTGCGACCAAATGATAGCTTCTTTATTTGCATACTTTCAACTGTAATGCCTAATTAAAAGCAGGCAGTATACTTTTTTTCCTCATTTAGTGCTGATCAGATCAGATAGCATGGAGTAAATATTATCTCAAGCTAAGCCAGGTATGAGAGCCATCAGATACTGGGTTTGGTGGTTTGTTTTCTTTGCCATTTTAATGGACTTTCAAAAGTGTAGCAAAAATCTATTAAGTGTGTATTTAGAACTGCTCAAGTTACACAAAGATGAAGTGAAGCATCCCAAGCATTCTTTGCCCACAATGGGAAATGCAAAACCTGACAAATCTACTCATTTGAAAAGGCAGCCTCAACAGAGCTGCCACATGAACCACCAGCCATCACCCTTGACACTCTGCAGCTCTTCTCTCTGCATGCCAGCAGTGCTCCACTCCTCTTTCATTCAGATGTAATACCCACCTCTTCCTGGTACTTGCTTTCTAGAGGGTTTCTGATCATATGATGTCTGCCTTTTTAAAAACAGCCCAAAAAATTTATTTACAGGTGTGTCAGTCCAAATATGACAAAGTACTTATGAAATTTTCATGTATGCTCATTACCTAATAGAATGTTTTCCACTGAAAACATTATTTAATCACATAGAGCACAGTATCCCCAAATATGTCAACTTCTGTCAGCTGGACCACTCTGAAGATTCAAGTAGGTTCAACAGTTTTTTCTCCAGTATTCTAGGAGACATTGAGATTTAGCTGAAATGTACTATTCAGTAGACTTTAGGATCTTGGATCATTTAAATTATGAAGGGTGACCTTCTTTTTTTTTCTTAAGAGTATTCTCTATTTTTCTGTTCCACTTCAATTAATGTTGTCATAAGGAAAAATCTCTCTGAAATAATATTATTACTAAAATTTACAATGAGCTGGGGTGAAAGCTGAAAAGCACTTGTAAATGGACATCACCAGGTTGAAAACAGAAGCTACACTTCTCCAAAACAATCTTCCTTCAGAGAGTTAACTCTGCTCAGTGATATAGAAATACTAAAAGCAAAATTTTCCAACAGCATTTTGGCTTTTCTACTTGCAGTCCCAGCTGGGTCCTTCAGATTTGAGATAAGCAGTTACCAAAAATAAACTTTGCAAAAACAGAGCCAGTTTGGGCAAACCTCCAAAAATACTGGATGCTAAGGTTGGGGTAAACACAAACACATTCTTTTGTGTCATCCAGTTCCATTAGCTAACATTTGGTTGGTGCATCAGAAGGAAATCACTATTTCAGTAAAGGTAATAGCAGTAAATAGCTTACTTTCAGGAAAAGCACTATCTGCTTTAACATTTCTTGGCTATTGGTTTTGGTTTGCTTGTGGTTGAGTTTTTTCCCATCCCTTGGATATGAATGTTTTTAATTAATTTCCAGAAAACGTGCAGTGTATCTGCAAGTTCTCTCAATTGGCCATCTTCCCATCATGTGACTTACACCATGGAATCTGTCTTCCACATTTTTTATCTTCTTTCAGGTATTAAACATATAAGAAATACAAAGTTAGAGAGCCTTATGATTTTTGCAGTGTCATTGAGGTCTCATGTGATTAACCCACCGAGTAGAGCATGAAATACTGAGGAACAAATGTTCCACAAGACAGGAACTGCACACAGTAAATGAAGCAAATCATGGCTTAATGCTTTATACAAATGTTTGGTTCTGCTTTGTTTCCCTGAGGGTAAATGAATATTTTATTACTTTTGGTTGATATATTGAAACAGATAAATACACTAATGCTGATTACTGGTAACAGCTTATGGACAAAAACTAAGTAAACTACATATGTGAGAAAGAAAAAGGCATACAGTCCTGTTCTTGAAGTCAACTATATTAGTTTCAAGCCTACCTAAAAACCTGGGCCATATTTTTCATTTGCATATTAGGGCCACCTCCATCAATGCAGTAAACTGGATCAGGAGGTGATTGAATTTCTAAGTAGTGCTTATGTTTAGATCTGTCACAGTGCATCCAATAACTACAGCTACAAGTTACAGCTAAAGTCACAGTTAGCTGTAAGAATTTTGCTTTGGAGTATAAGATCCACCTGGAAAAGGATCTTGAAGAGTAAGAAGGTTTCTGACCAGCACGAAAACATTCACCCAAACTTCCTGTGATGAAAAGTCAGCCTTGTGTTAAGTCAATTTTCAAACATCCTCTGTTTAGGGCACAATAACAGTTTTGGGGAACAGCCTCCTCCACAAAGCAAAACAGATCCTGGAGGAAATTTTCACTTCACATTAGACCTTTTTCCTCTGGACAAAAAGTTCTTGGCCAGTGTTTGCTTCATAATATTTCTGCAAACTTGCTTCAGTTTTACTTACATTTCTCCATGTAGTAAGCAAATGCATTGAGGAATGACAGGTACACTGGAATTGAGTACATCTTCCTCACAATAGGATACCAATGGTCTAATCAATAAAAGTAATTTTAGAAAGATCTCATTGAATCTTTTCTGCTTTCCCTTTGCCAAAGTATTTTCTGTATTCAAAGTTCTACTGTATTCACAGTAAAATCTGGTTCTAACAAACATTTGTCTGTGAGACCTATGAAAACTCCCTCACAGCCTTCAGCTGTCTTCTTCCTTATGCCTTTCATCATTACATGTTCTATAAAAAGCAAATATTAAAGGACTGGTTCTTGTATGCTTCTGAAGAAAGATCTGAAATACATGTAATAGAATAATTGAAACAATACATTTCATATATATGAAATGGAATAAAGGATATATCAGCAGCTCATAGATATTTTTGAAAACATCTAAATTTTATCAGGTGAAAATAATAAACTTACCCTTGTTGATATTAAATTTTTTTCAGGAAATTGCACGTATTTCAGAAATCCTGTGTCTAGAAGTCCTGTCATTTTGAAGTTGTTTTGAAACTAAAGTAAACCTTACTGCCTCAGAGGTAAGATCTTGCTAGACCAGACACGGGAAATACCAAGGAAATCAGCCATGGGAATAATTTGATATAGGAATTTTTAAAATGTGAATGTGTTTTGGAAAATTCTAGATGAAGTGCCACTCTGATAGAAAAAATGTTTCAAGCATTATAAAGCAGATGTCAAATTTGACTGAAATCTTGTTCAGAGAAGATGGGTCAGAAGGACAAGTGGGAACTTTTTTTTTTATTATTATTTTTGAAGCATGGAAGACAGATTTGTGGATCTCTTCTAGGGAAACATGAAACAAGTCCTGTTTTCCTGGGCATAGTTTTCCCGGGCATAGTTTTCCCAAGTGCTGGAGGAAGTGATAGAAAATTAATTTTTATTATGTGTTTGAGACTTTGATTTCTTAAACACAGACATGTCAGAAAATCAGTAAGGCTTGGTCATAAAGAAATAAACAGTAATTCTTTTCCTCAGAGATAGTAAATTATACAACAAAAACTTAAATTCTGTGGCAGGTCTTTTTTATTAGAAATTAATTTACAATCTTCATGACATTTCTGCCCAAATAAACACTCATGCACTATCACTAAAGTTGGAAATATTCCATATTGTACAGAATTTTATTTTTTCTTTTGGTATGAAATGGGTGGCAACTTTCCAATATCATGAATGACCTTCCTGGAAAAAAAGCATTCTTTTGATAACAAAAAAACCCCATCCTTATTTACTGGTAGATTTAGAGTTTTTGTTTTATGTTTTACAAGTAATACCAATTTCCAAAATTTAAAACTTGAAATGTTGATCTCCAGAGTTCCTGAAGTATGTCCTTTTTCCTGTTGCTTGACAAGACTTTGTCTATGACAGCTAAAACGTTGAGCTCTGATGGGCACAAATCTAGAAAAGTATCTAAAAATTCTTGGAAAGAAAACAACTGAGACAATAGAAAAACATACGCCTGTAAATTTCTCATACGTTTGCGTCCTTACATGACCCCGTTGTGATGTTACACACTCCCTTCTGCTCACAAGGCAGTAACTGGACTTTTCCTGGGCTGACTTACCATACAAAAAAATCCAGCACAACTGGAGATTATTCTTGGAGCTCTCTCCCAGCTGGAATACATTAACCCGGTACAATAAAAGATCTACTGAGCCGTACCCAGCAATGACTGGTTTCCAAATATTGATCTTTTGCACCAGGACAACTCTTACGTTCTGCACAGCACAGCAGCTGAGCAGATTGCCTTCTCCCCGTGATGTCTGTTTGAATTAACAAGTTAGCAGGAGAAAGAGGTGTGTTCTACTTATCATGGTGATGTGCAAGGCGAGAGGCGGCTTTTCTATACTGGAAGGTGAGGTGAAATGAACCTCACTCCCTTTCTGCCACCTTGCATGAACATCAGGGCCACGTTCCTGGTTCATAACCTTTTATCTCTTTGAAAATATTAAACATAAACCACCCTCTGATAAGCACTGAGAGTGCATTTTGTAAAGGAGTTGTAAAACAGATAAGGCAGTTAAGAAACTTGACTTAAATATTCCCCTCTGGCTCAAGGGAATTTCCTACTCCCTGAATACAAAATAGGTCTGTGGGGGAGGGAACAGTAACCATCTGAAGGTGTGAGGGTACTAGAGCTCTTGAATAATTACAAATAGTAAGTGATAAGAAGTAACAGGAACTGTTTTTTGGGTTTTTTTTTTATTTCAACATTTTCTGACCCATCCAACAAGTCAGTAGTGCTTCCTGTCTATTTATGGACTCTTTGGTGAGTGAAGGCACTTTATCTCTCTCTGGTTGTGGTTATATTCAGTTATCTGCTTCCCACTGCATAAATCTCTGGTCTATTTGCTAGTCACTTGTTACCAAAAGTTTTAAGCGTAATTTAATTCTGATAACCTTCACATTACATGGAGACAGATTTAGTAGCAAAGTTCAAACTAAAAGCTGGTTGAACTGATCACGGATTATATCTCTTCTATAGCACTCACAAGGGCCTTGTGGTGGGAGGGACATCATGTCCCAAAATTTTGCTTGTCTCTTAGAAATTATGTTTTTACCACAATGCTTCAGATTCTAATGCCTGGTTTTGTAGCTGGAGCTCAGTGCTAGCAGTCAGCCTGCCTTGGCTAAGTTTTACCTTACTGTGATTAACTTAACTAATCATTTACTCAAATATGTTTCCCTTTTTTTTTTCTTTTTAATAAAAAATAAGGGAGATAAAAGGTCTTGCTGTTTCACTAGAAAGTTTAAATCCAGTCAATACTGTAATATCATTGCAAAAGGTCCTAAGTCTCAGATGCCAGTCACCATCAAACTCAAGATATTACTAATTTAGGGGTGCTAAGTAATAACTGCTCCAAGAATAAAATTGTTCCTGCTGTGAGGTGCTAATGGGTGAATCCTAAGCATGACCAGAGATGGGAGGGAAACATCCGGATTTTACTTTGATGCCCAGAGATTCTTCATTTTGTTCTGCAAGTTCTTACAGAGCCAGGACTGGGACTTTAGTGCCTTTACTCACTGGCAGCAGGCAGAGCAGCAGCAGGGCACCTGTCCTTGGTGACCTTCGGGAGGCACATGGCAGGGACACAGCTGAGCTGGCCAGGAGTGCCCAGGAGGGCTGGTGAGGCCAATGGTGGAGGAAAGCAGGAGTTATTTAAGGTCGAGGACAGAGGGGAGAAGGAACAGCCCCGGGAATTAGAGCAGGAGGTATCCTGTTTGCCACAGTGCCTTTCTATAGAGTTGTTTATTACTATGGAGCATGCAACAGAGGGCATGTCTTTTATAGTGGGAGGTAAACAGGAATGGCCTCAGCACAGCACTTCAAGTTCTTAATTAGATTGCACTTCACTTTTTTATCACATGCTTCAGCAAGAGCCCAGCCTGCAAACGCTGGCTGAGCAGGTTTGTATGTGTGCATGACCCTGCATACTGATAATTCACCCACTTCAGCTTTTTCTCACAATCTTCCCACTCGTGTGTCCTTACTGCTTGGGTTGTTACCGAACTAAGAAACAGCTTCAGCTACTGAGATATTTTTCCTCTCTTTTAAATACATCATGTGGTAGAGTAAATGAAAGATAGAAGGTGATGTTTTCATAAAATGCAGTAGTAGCTGCTCTGCAGTTTACAGCCCACACAATGCTTTACAAAATATCCCAGCTTTAAACAGAAGGTATGTCCTGCTGTGGCCTTCCAGATTTGCCAAGATTTCCTGACCAGCCTATTTCAGTTCTGTTCTTCCTTAAGAAAAGTCAACAGGTTTTTTTCATATACCATAACATTCAGCAAAATCTGAAGAGGTGTGACTCATATTAATATGTTCTTCTGCAAAATTGAAACCTTGGCTTTAACACATCTGCTAACACCACAGAAATTCTAGCTCCTCTTCTGTGGGCAAATTTCATTCCCAATTGAAACTTGTATTTCTGAGCTCTAGCCCACACAGTTCATCTTCTCAGAAGAAAATAAAATTTTATTGGATTTTGTTTTTCATCTGCTGACTGATGTTTAGTACTATGTACATATTTGACTTTTCTGTCTGTAGAATTTGGGCATTTCACCCTTTCTTTGTATTCTCAGGGCACTTCTGTGGATCAGGAAAGGTGCATTTCGTAAATTCCGTTTCATAAATATATAAATAATTTAAAACTTCAGTAAAATTTCTCC
The DNA here is from genome assembly GCA_013397075.1 of Rhabdornis inornatus. Classification (NCBI taxonomy): domain Eukaryota; kingdom Metazoa; phylum Chordata; class Aves; order Passeriformes; family Rhabdornithidae; genus Rhabdornis; species Rhabdornis inornatus. The sequence goes on from VWZS01006097.1 coordinate 82,099, forward strand.
CTTTTTTTTTAAGTAAATAGGAGAAAATTATCTGCCCAAGATCACACAAGTTAGAGGTTAAAGAACTGAAAAAGCAAACAAATCACCACCTTCTGGACTACCTCATATCTAACGATTATTTTCCTAAATATTTAGAGCAAAGTTCTTATTGTTAGAAGACATGGGGAGTTATATCATTACAGGAATAAGGGATATGACATAAGGAAAGTTTTGTGTGGAGCTCCAGTTTAATTCCCCACATTAGTATTCTTGAATCAAGGCTTAATCAACCACTTCAATGTCTGATTTGCCTCTCCTGTGAACCTTCTGGTTTCATGGTGAAAGAATTGTAATTTAATTCAGGATATGCTCATAAAAGCAGATGATTGGTAACAAAATAACACTTCTTAATTTACATGTTCATGCATCCTCAGTACCCAAAGTTTAAAATACTATCTTAAGGAAGCTACTTTGAACCTTTGCTTTTAATAGGCAGGATAAGTCTTGACTGTAAGTGCAGTCCTTCTTTTTCAATGAGGACATTTTATTGAAGACAGCAAGTTTTATCCAAAACAGCAACATTTCTGGCTTTTTATAAAAGAGGCCATCAAAGCAGGCAATTTAATATATGTTTTTTTTAAGCTGTGGATTTAGCTAATCTCTTTTCATGTCTATGACCATTCTCACAACAAGCCACATGATTTTTCTGCATGTAAATGCCCAAATCACTAAATGCAAGTCCACAATATTTACCAAAGCCACAAGTCGTTTTCAATGTTGTTGGCTATTTTAAACTCACATTATTTTCAAAACACATGTTGGCACATAAATTGAAAATCATCAGAAGGAAACACCCATAAGCACAGCTTTTTATAATGAAAGGTTTAACCAAGTCAGATGTTCTTTTTTACTGAAAGAGTGAACCTTATGTACCGAGTCTCATCCAGCAAGGGACACAGTTGTCCTAAACTCAATTTTTTGCTCTCCAAGAGGATGACAACTAAGACTACTGTGATTCCTTCAGAGTAACATTTCAAGGGGATGATAGAGCAGAATGAATTAAGGACTTTATTTAAACAAAAAAAACCCATGCTTACTGAAAGTTTTGAGAATCCTGAACCATCATCTTTCCAGGCTTTCCCCTGGGGAAAAATGCATTAACATTTGCAAAAACACAGTGATGTTTGCCTACATTCAACATGGGACACTGTTCCCACCTTCAGACATGTAATTTTAGATGTCTGCTTGTAGAGATGTCCTGCTCCCAGAGCCACACTTGTGACCCACATCATGCAGAGCAGCAATTTAAATGTTGTGCATCCCACAGAACACTGAGCTGCTGGTGGATAAGAGCTTCTTGCCCTCATTCTTGATTGCTTTTAGCACTTCAGTAATTTTTGGCTTAGTCTTGTTCCATGGATGAACTTTCATGTGCTTTTGGCAAGAGAGGGATTATTCCCTGTTGGATTCTGGTTAAGGCTATGATAGGTTATTCTGGGGTCTTTGGCTAGAAAAGACACAATAATAGTTTTCTTGATTAAAAAATACATAAATCTCCAAGTTCTCAGGAGCAACAGCTGGGTTCTGAGCTTATTCATTTTTATCAAGTGTATAGCTAAGGCAACATTGCAGAATGTTGTATTCCATGGCACTGCAGTACAAATGCCTTGGAAGTGTAAAAGTGATGAATGTTCAGATTGTGTCTTCTTACTGGTAATAGGACAGCATCCAATATAAACAGAAAAAAAAAAATCCAATGCTTTTACAGTGTTACTGGCTGAAAGTTTGTCCTGATTTCCTGATTGCTTTCTTGGACATGTGGTAAGAATTTACTTGCAATTCATGAAAAGCTTTTTCTGAATGACATTAAAAAGGGTAACACAGTACATACTGACTTCCAGGATATTTGGTAATGGGCAGTGGGTACTGCTGGGATCTTCTAATTATTTCCATAAGTATCAGTTCATCAGAATAGTACAGCTGGGAGATAGTGAATGACACACATTACTATAAGGACGAACAAGAGGAAAAATTTTTTTTTTTTTTTTGTGTACCTAAGCAAATTTGTATCCCTTATTAAATCAAAGCAATATTTGAGGAACAACCATATTAAAACTGTGTTTCTTATTGTACTTTGAGTTTACTTTTGGTGACACTGATCCCAAATAGTTACTTTTTAGAATGTCTATTTTACAATCATTATGCAATGCAACTAAAGATCCCTTAAAATGAAGTATTACTTCTCTGAATGTAGTTATTTTATGAGCCAGTTAATTAAGTGATGTACTACCTGAATTTATTCCTGTGCTAAGACATTCATTAGGCAATGGTGAGATCATTCAGGATCTTCAAATAGCTTTTGGTAGTATTGCAGAGATAATTTGACATCCTTTTGAAAAGAATAAAGAGGAATTAAAACCAGTTACCATTATTTTTCAGTGTTCCTATCCTTCCTTTTATAATCATAGGCACATAAAGGAAGATTGATATATTTCAAAACCTAGTCTCTGGTAACCTAATCTTTTTTGGGATGCTGTTGCTAGTTTGAAAAGGCTAACCATTTCCCAAATCTTTAAGAGCTATTCAGGCATGTTCTTGTGCATACCTTGGAAGAATCAAATTCTACTTAAAAGGAAATATCTTTCATCAGACTTTTTTGTTAGTCATGTTAAATTCAGTCCAACCAGAAGTTCTTTAGAGTTCTTGTAGTCTGTTTAGAAAGCGGTACAACAGAAGGAAAGTTTGGTGAGAGCCCAGGCATGATTGTGCAGTGATGCGTACAAAAATGTACACTTACATAACTAGTTTAATATTGCAAACACATTTAGAGCTAAAAGTTCAGCCCTGCATGAAAACAGTACAGAGTCCTGATTTAGAGTTGACACCACAACAAAAAACAGGATCTGTATCTCACTAGCCCCTTTAGTCACCTGAGGACTCCTCAGCCCATGTAAAGGGCTTCTTTCATTCTTGGAAGTGTAAATTTTTAAAGATTACACTGGACAAAACATGCTCCTAAACCCTGTTCACCTGTCAGCTGAAAGACTGGATCAGGAACTTATGGGAAACAGATGTAGTTTTAGATCCCAGTCTGCAGAGTATGCAGATAACCAAGGTCAGTGAATACCATCACTTCTCAAAGTGGAAGGAGGAAGATGTAGGAAAGGGAGATTGTAGGAACGCCTGAGAGACTACCTACTCGAAAGGAAATTTAGAAGATGCTAGCATCTTCCTTTTCAGCACTGGAGTTTGACTAAGGCAGCTTTGGGACACGGAGTTCTCACTGTGCCTCTCACCACAATTTATCCACCTATGTGACAGACAGGTGTGATACTTTGTTCCTCCCCTCAGCCCTGTCAGTCTTGTTACCTCTGAACCAGAACTCAGTACCATCATAGCCAACACCAGGACCAGCCACTGGACACACTGCAGTCTGAAATGCAGGAACCACTAGCTGGCAGGAATCTGACTGCTTTTTTTGTGGAATGCCAAAATATTTTTCCTCAGAAGGGAATGAAGCCAAGCACATGTGAATGGTCTGTCATGGAAAAAACCTAACTACCCCAAGGCAAAACAGTATTGTGACCACATAGCACTACCTCGTGAGCAGAAGCAACAACTCTAATCTGAGAGATTTAAGACAAGTCTATAATTGGGATAATTTATTCTGGGGATCAATTGTAATTTGCATGCAAGTAGTACAAGGCAGCTGCCTTCAGAAATTTTCCCCCATCTCCTCTGTTCTGAGACAATTTCTTATTAATCCTAGGATACTTTTCCCATTCGTGTCCTCAGGGACTATATACCTTGGAGGTGACTATGAGATGTAATGCTAGGGGAGAGCTAAGATTTTCAACACCTGACTCATGCCAAAAGAAATGGGAACTTTTAAACAAAAGAAAAACGTGGGTTTGAAGTGAGGGAAGTGGTGATACCAGCAGCACAGACAGGTGCTGTGTCTCTCAGAAGAGGGGGCAGCTAAGGTACAGAGCTGGGTGGGGGAGCAGATAAGAAAAGCTATGATTTAGGAAAAACTATGCTCCCAAATATCAACACCAGGTCAATCTGGAGATAGCCACTCTCTCCATCTGTCAGGACTCGTCCATATACATTATTTAAATACAAAACCCACAGTTGTTTAAGAGTTTTATTCTAGATAGGGTTAAATGTTTTATGTGTGTCTTCATCACTTTTTTCTGCCTCTCCCTCTTTTTTCCTAGATTAAATAGTATCAGTGGAAGGTCACTCTGCTCACATCATTAACATTTTTTTTAAAAACCTTAATTTTTGTTATGGCCTGTCCTGACAAGGGCAAGATTCAGTGATGTGTTCTTGAGTCATGAAGAGAGAAGAGATGTTTACACTGATTCCTTTAGATGAAAATTACCACATTCACTGACCCTTGGGAGCATATAAACATTTAATCAGAACATCTTCCAGTAGTAAACACATGCTACATGTATGAATAACAGCCACTTGATTCAGTCATGTTATTTAAATTATATACATGTACAAAATATTCTATTATTGGAGGGCGAGACAGTAAAATAAAAGAGAGAGGTCCTTGCCCTCAATATTTGGCATTATGTTGAGAAATACAAATATTTGAAAGAAAGTAATTGTCACTTGGTAATTCCCTTTGAGAGTCTGAGACTAAAAAGTGAACTTTCTCTGTGCTGCTCACATCCTGTCCAGCACTATGTAGCACGTTCAAAGTATTCAGTTCAAAGATAGGAGCTTGGCTGGTGCCATCCTTACAGTAAAGACATCTGATATTTTCTCCATATTTTTGTATTGTGCACTGTCGATAATTTGCTATCACCTAACTTTGTGATAGGTAAGATGGGATAGAGTGCTTGAATAAGACCTTTCAGACACAGAAAGGGTTTATTTCACACAGCTTTGTTCATCTCAGGGTTATATTCATGAAACACTATGAAATTGTACCACTGAAAAAATTGTATCAAGAGTTATGTCTACACTGCTGAAAATATATCCATTACCTGCAGAAGAAGTTTATGGACTTCATGGTTTTAACAGCTTTTATCCATTTTGCTCAGAAATAATCCCTCTGGACAGCTTCATTTCTATGGAATACCACTTAGCCTGAGTTTCCTCGGCATCTTGACAGTGATGTTATATGGAAAGAAAAAACACAGAGAAACATTTTTGTATGCCAAAGCTAAGGATATGCATTGCATTCTCTAGAATGTATCATGTCAGTGCAGAAACAAAGCCACAAGGACAATGTTCCAGGATGGCGCAAGATGCAAAGAACCAAAAGTGTTCTATAGAAATAAGCTCTTGGGAGTAAACTCAGAAATAAACTATTCCTAAAACCAAACCCCACTTTCATCTGAAAGTCAGACAACTGATGCACTCCGAAAAGAAGCCTGAAAATTTATATTAATTTCAATGGACCATGTCAATGACCCACCCCAGGGTACAGACTGGGTTGTGAAGTCACTGCCATTTGTCCACTTTCCCATCTTTCACCAGTGGAAACCTTCACCAAAACTGCTGCCAGCTGTTCTACAGACTCAGTTTATTGCTAAACTCATTCTTTAATCACAATACAAATTGTGATTAAGCCACTTTTGTTTAGTTTTGCCCTTCACTATATTTGTAAGCACAACAGAGAAAATTAAGCTCACAAAGATCTCAGAAGACAACTTCATCTTTTTCCAATCTTCAAGGCAAAAATCATCTACACCAATCTTTTCCTTGTAGAAAAGATTGCTTCACTTTAAAAGAAAGAAAAAAAAAAGTATATACATCAAAAGTCTAGACACCAAGAGTTTCATCAGTTATTTGGTCCAGTGCACTCTGGTTTTTTTCTTTCTTATTGTAATTCAGTACCATAGTAGATATGGAAGATACTGGATCATACTGGTTTTCCAACAGTCTCTCAGATTTTTCTAGAGTCGATTGCATATTTTCCACTATATCAAACTCAATTCCATCTGTCTTTCCTCAAGGGTCATACCTTTTATATGCCTTCAGTTTCACTTACTTCCTTAATTTCTATCAGCCACATCTGTCTTGAAACAACCAAAATTAGAACTCCTGCTCAGGACTTGACACAGTGCTACACAGAGAGAAGACTACTCCATATGTTTCACACGTGACTCTTTTGCGCTTTTGTGAATTTTGCCTTTTTTCATCCCAGTTTGACAGCATTGGCTTCTATTCAGTTTTCCCTCCAGTACATCTCCCAGATGCTATTTTGCAGGAAAGCTGCCTGTAAAGTTCTTCCTAGGTTCTACTTATTGATAGATTATCTCTACACAAGAATCCCATGCTTCTGAATGAAATGTTCTCTTATTTGTGTTTCAAGTTCATAACAAGTTTCTATTAATTACCAATTCTTTTTATCCCTCTTGCCCTTAGACTGCCTTTCCATAAGTAACAATGATCCTATTGAGCAAAAATAATCCTATATTCAAGCTTTCATTTATTCTGTTATCATTCCTCTCTTTTTCTCTAAATAATAATGAACTACAGAATATCACTATCTCTTTTATGCAAATCTCCTTCCTTGATTTCATTCCATTTCTCAGGATGAAATGTAGAAAAACCCATCTCCAGTTACTTCTTTTGACTCTTAAAAGAAAATTCTATTCTTGGCACTTTCCAAGAATTTAAGGTGCATTTTTTTACCTTTTGTCTCTATTGCCCACTTAATACTCCTGAGCTGATAGCTGAAAACTCATTGTTCTGTCTTTCTCCTGATACAGGATGGAAGGCCCTAGAATTAATAACTTGATTACATAAGGTAGTTCCTCCTCCCTTTTCCTTTCTTTCCTCCCTGTCTTTCTGAAATACATGTATAACAACTCCACTCCCCTGAACTATCTCTACAGATCTTTACTGGTTTAAGTCACCATTTTCATAATGTATGAAATTTTCTTGTTCGAGGCATACAATATTTTTCAGCAGAATGACTGCCTTCTTTGCTCAATATGTTCTTACTACTTAACTCACTCTATTACTTCAAAGGAAAAAAGAATAAAAATCTCTGTTTTATTAAAAGCAATGGATAACATTGGCTTGACTTTTTTTTTCTTAAGGCAAGAAGAATTATAGTAATTCTGCCAAATTCTTCACACGTATCACTTAAGTGTCTCCTAAAACAGACCTGCAAACTTCACAGACGAGACTAAAATGCTTTTCCTTGTTTTTATTCTTTGAGAATATGTGTGCTACAGAGAACTTGAAAAACTATTTCAGCGTCAATGAAGGAATTCTTGTGAGTTGTTCTGTTTAGAAACTGTTATAATAAATAAATAGCTATCTTTGATGTTACTTTTTAGTTAAAAAGAATCAGATGCATTCCTGCTCCCCAGTTTCTGAGAAACCACAAATAATTGTTTTTCTTGGTTACAGCATTAGGATTTTTGGACAACATAGCTCAGTCTTTCTCAGAAAGTTCAAGTGTTGGGACATATTTTTTTATCTGATTTTTCATTCTTCCAGCATTCACCTCTACCCAGATCTTCTCCCTTTGCAGCATCAAGTCTCTTTGCAGTTGCCAATGTTACAGCAGAATAAATAACATTGTTTCAGTTTGGAGAACTACAACATTTAGGTGGCTGCTTCCTCTACAAAGCCTCTCCATTTAAGCTCACCAAAATCCAGTCTCCTAATTCCAAGTACTGGGCCATGACTACAGCTACTCCCAGTGATTATTAATAGCATTACTGTTGAGCTTCAGTATATAGTGTACATAAATATATATAAATATATATATATATGTGTGTGTATGGATAGTACTGCTGTGGATATGTGGGAGGGAATTATAACTAACGACCCCCAAATCCTACAATAGAAATTTCCCATTTTTAGTCTGATTGCCCACAAATAAATGAGCAAGAACAATTTTCTTATCTGTAAGTGACTCTGACAAATCCTTTCTGGCTGAATCTCAGGTCGCATAAGCAAAACTTTCAAAGCAACAAAAACCGAAGTGCAACATGGTCTTTTATAGGTCCTCCCTGTGAATTACAAGCCAGCATGAAAGATGAAGGTGATCAGCTGTAATTAAGGTAGTTGGTCAAATACCAGCCCTGACTTCCCACATGGTTTCTGAGTGCAGAGAGGTGTCTTGCTGTTGTTCTTCTGGTCTGTTGGAGAAATCAAATAGTGGTAAGGAGCTATAATACCGGTAAAATAGAGTACACCTCCTTTGTATTTGACTGTCATTTTGAGGAAGTGTTTCGGTAAAGCTGGGTGTCACCTGGTTTTGTACAGCATGCATTGCATTCTTTTCAGGGTTAATGGTTTTCTTGGGAAAACAAGTTGTCATTTCCAACTAGCATTACAGGGTGTTTCTGGTAGGGTGTTTAATTTGCTTGTTTTTAATTATGTGCTCATGGATAATAATTTTTTTTTAAAGTAGATATATTTTCTAGTCCATTATGGCTGGTGTTAATCAATGATATTTGATTGTGTTTAACATTACTCTTCCTGTCAGTGACAACATTTGGGCAGATGTCCTAAGCACATGGAGACATGGATATATATTGGCTGTTTGGAATACAATAGTTTTCAGATGCATCTAGTATTTTCCAAATATATAAAATATTTTTTCATAAAGGCAGAGTAGTATTTCTTCTCCAAATTGCATTATATTTTTATCATAATGTGTTTACCCCAAAATTACAAAGGCAAAATTGTAAACTACAATTTTTTGTTGTTCCTCTCCCTTCTGTTGATGGGAGTCTTCTCTGTTTTACATGTGGATTTTAGTCCAGATTTCTTTTTTTCTGTAAAACTGTCAGAATATGCTGATTACTCCTTTACTTAAGCACACAGTGGTTAACTGTAGCTAGAATAAGAGCCCATGTTTCTCAGTATGTTTGATGGAGAATATTTTTCCAGGAGACCATTTCTTATTCCTTCTTTTGTTCATTTTCTATTTAATCTCTTTGTTTATAGCTTGGGTGGGTTTTTTCTCCCTTTGAACATGCTCATTAACTTGCATAAAGCGTATCATCCCGTCCAAAGGAAGAAATAGGGAGAGGAGGGAAAGAGGGAAACAAATTCCTGCTCAACAACCTGTGATTCTTTTTTCTGCATGGTCGGTTCTTTGCCCTGCTCTTCTCTCACACCCTTTTTGGACCAACTTTTCTATGGGGAGCTCTGAGGCTCTTTCTTTCCAGGCCTATGGAGTGTAGAGCAATGGATCTGAGCTGTGATTGACACTTCACTGTTACTGTGTGTGAATAACTGATAATGAGGCTTTGAAAAGTGTAAGCGTCTCTGTTTTGGAGGTATTGTCCACTTCCTAGGTGCCAGTGATGCTGAATACGATGTGTGAGCATTTCATAGCTCTGAAATCAAGTCCTAGTGATTTTTTTTGTATTCATCACTTTTTGCATTAGTTCTTCTACTTTGCTATTTATGTGTTCTCAATTCCACACCAGGAGTTTGTTTTCCAGGTGGGATGTCCCTATCTCTAAAATTGTATATGCAAATATAGTTTTCTTCTGAAAATAGCAGGTTATTACTGGTTCAAACAAAAAACTGAGGTGTGGTAAGATGTTCTCACTCTCATTGAGATGAGCAAGAAGAAAACCTGTTACCTTTGGTGAAGGAAATACTGCATAAAATTGTGAAGCCTGAGGCTGGGACATTGAAGTAATTTCAGTTTGCTGTTCTGTCTCTTCCAAAAATCTGTAAATTCATATTCTTCATGGCAGCAGAAGCCAAAGTCCTTCTTAACTTTTTAAAACAGAGAACAGATGTGTATGTGCATAATGCAGGCTTTACACTGAGCTGCAGAATCATAGAACCATGTAGGTTTGAAAAGATCTCTAAGATCATTGAGTCAGACTATTAACCCAGCACTGTCAAGTCCGCCACTCAGCCCTGTCCCTACATGCCACAGCTGTACATGTCTTAAATGCCTTCAGAGATGGTGACAAAACAACTTCCTTGGGCAGCCTGAACATACAGGGTTCCAGTGGGCAGGAGCCAACACTACCCAATAATGCATTTTCTTCTGAGGTTCATTCAGAGCATCATGAGCAATGAATGTAACAGAAACATAATCTGAATACTGAGTGGGAGGTAGACAAGGGAAGCTTAAATTAGGCCAAGTCTTGAACTTGCTACTTGAGAAAAATTTCAGCTAACAACTTTAAATATCTGTGAGTTTTCGGATGCTGGCATTTGAGTGGATGGAAGAACTAGGAGTTTATGTATCATAAACCCTAGAGGCATCACTGAAAGCACATTATACGGATTACAATATGTACCAGTGGGGGAGCTGAAGAACTGTTATTGTTTAGCTTGTGCAGAAAACCTTGTTTACCTGATTTCTTCAGAGAGGGGAGAAAAAAAAAACCACATCAACAAAACCAACCACCACCTTCTCAACTAACCCAAAACAAGAAACAGTCTTATTTCTGGGGAAAAACAAAACAAAACAAAACACCCACAAAAATTGTGGGGAAGAGGTGAGAACCAAATGAGCAAAACATGTTCCTTAGCTTCTCTAAAAACAATCTTGAATTTAGCTGACTTCAGTTGTCATGTCATTTAGAAGTGGAACACAAAAGCCTTTATTTAATAACATTTCTTAGTTGAAATTCACCAGTGTATCTTCAGTCTTATTTGAAATTCTCCAAGTGCAGTGATGCAATTTCTCAAATGCGGCAGGACCTTGCAGATAGCTTTTCCAAATCTGATTGTTTCCCTGGACAAAGACTCTTCAAAGAACTCTTCCCTTCATCTCTGCTTAGCAGCAGAGTTTTCTAGCTTTAAATTCATCAAGTTTTAGTAATGGTGAGACTCTGTGTTCCGTTCTGGGCTTCTCAGTGTAAGAGAGACATGGAACTTCTAGAGCAGATCCACTGTAAGGCTATGAGGATGATGAGGGTACTGGAGCACCCCACTAAGAGGAAAGGCTGAGGGAGCTGGTCCTGTTTAGCCTGAGAGGGATCTCATCAATGCCTGTGAGTATTCAGTCCCAAAGGACAGAACATCTCTTCTCAGTGATGCCAGGCAATAGGGCAAGGGGCAACAAACAGAAACACGGAAAGTTCCACCTGAACATATGGAAGAACTTCTTTGTTTTGCAGGTGACCAAATGACCAAGCACTCTAACAGGGATCCCAGAGAGGCTGTGGAGTCCTCTTTTGCTGGGAATATTCAAAATTAGTCTGTACCGATCAAGCCTAAATTATGTGCTCTAGATGACTCTGCTGGAGCAGGGATGTTGGGCTGGGTGACATCCAGTGTTCCCCTTCTAATGTTGACCATTCTGTGAGACTCAGGATGGAAGCAATGCCCCGGCAAGGAGCCGATGGGCTCTCGATGAGAGCTTTGCAGGCTCGGAGACCCTCGGGAGGCTTCCGGAGGGCAGCAGCTGGCTGGCTGGCTGGCATCCCTCTGCGGGGCCCTTATCCCGAGCGGCTTTAGCACCGACCTTTATCTGCAACCCGAGCCGAGGTGGGCGGAGGGCGGCTCTGCCCTGCTGCGGCACCGACCTGCATCTGCAGCCCGAGCCGAGGGCGGGCGGTGCCGCCGCTATAAAGCCCGGGGCGGGCACTGCGGACTCGCCCTGCACGGAGCGCCCGTCGGGGCTGCAGCCACCCACCCAGGCGTGCGGGAGTCACCGTGGGCTGTGAAGGTGTGCTGGAATAACGAGAGGGGAAAAGCACAGTCACAGTCAGAAATCCAACAGGTTATTCGTTCTTTTCTTTTTTATTTTTTTTTTTAATCTGAGTTGATAAGACGTTTTCTTGTCAATGTTGTTTTAGACTTCGTCAGATTCATGTGTAGCTTTTTGTTTGGGATTTTGTTGTTGCTGTTGTTGTTTGATTTTTTTTTTAAGCCAGTATATTTGATACATCAAGAAGAAAAGCCTCGGGAGACTTAGAGCATCATTTATTTACTGCCTCTAAATGCATCCTAGTACCACATGGCATAGTGAGTGCATATCTTTATCATTGTACTCGTGACCACATTATGGCTGTTCATTTAGTTCTAATCAAACATAAGGTAATAAGGGAAGTTACCTATTCTGTAACAGATTGTTTATAATAACTTTTATATGAATGATTTCAGGATTTAGCACAGAAGACTACTAAAACAGGCTACTGACCTAAGTTGCTTAGTAATAGTGTGCACTGTTTTAATATCTCATTAATAGTAGTTCTTTTTTCATGCTGTTACCTATTTTATTTTCTTTTTAGTCTTTCTAGTTAAGTAGAATAACGTTGAGACTAAAATGCAATGAGTCATGGAAAAACCCATTGATGTGAACTCTTTAAATATTTATTAAATCAAAAGTGTTTTGTTGGGGGGGTTTATTGCAGGTTCTAATTAACGTGACTCTCTCATAAGCATACAACAAAAAGAACAATGAAGGACTATTCTGCAAATTCCACAGAACAGGACCTCCCTGATCCTGGTAAGAAGGAAAACTACAAGTGTGTTTGAAGAAAATGTTCCACAGATTTGAATCTAAAGAACATTAGAAAGCTCTCCTGATTGCAGTAGTGGCTTTGTAGGAGACAAAATGATGAGATTCCTACAAATGAGTGAATTAAAGCCACACCTATAAAACATTTTCTGCATGAATCATGTTCAATAAAATTAATTTACATTGGCAAAACTGTTCAGGAAGGCATGAAAATTCTCCCGAGCTAAGCTGGAAGAATGTTATTGCTTTCAAATGGTTGTCTAAAACAGCCATTGTAGGCCAACTAACATTAAAACACTAGGTAGAAAATTCTTTTCATCGTGAGTCAGCAGCTAAAGTTAAGGTAAATGTAATTTGGGAGTGGCTGGTGCAGGGAGCACCTTTTCTCCTTCTGTTTTACAGCTGGCTCTCCACTGTGGCTCCTCATCTGTTTCTTTATACATTTGTTACATCTTATTCTGTGCATTTAGAACTATAAACTTCCAGGGTAGGATGATGCTTTCATACATCTTTCTGACATCCCCAGCACAAAGCAAGTGAGACATGTAACAACTACTGCAATGGAGTAGTGAAGATGGTTATTAGAGTCAAGGACATGATTCTTTAGTTAACTGCCGTCTATTCTGTGTTACCTACAGCAATTATAACCCTCACTATAAGCAATTCCACTAATTTCGTTAGGACTTCTCCTAATTTGCACTCAGTTTTTCAGGTATTTGAAGAAAGAATTAACTCTTTCTTTTAGTCTTTGATAATATTTCTGTATACATATGCTTTAATTATGAAAATGAAGTTGTCTCCATCTCAGAAATGGACATGGAAGTTTTTTCTGGAAATAAAGATGAACTGAAGAGAAAGAGCCTGTTGAATTTTTCTTGGAACTTCCTCCCAAGAACACGAAAAAAACACTAGTCTTTAAATGCAAAAGAATCAGCAGTGAAAGACACAAAAAGGTGGTACAATAGACGGATTATTATGCTAAAAAATGTCTTTTCATGTCACAGAATCTGGAAGTAAGGGGTGTGATGGTCCTTCTTTCCAGCATGAAGAACATGTAGAACAAATTGACCAGTTAGAGCCCAAGAAGAAAAAGTAGGTATTTTTTTTAACTTAAAGTTAACTGGATGTATGGGGAAGTCAGAGGGGCAGGGGAAGGAGGAGAAGAGCTTAATACAGGTTTGCTAAAAAAACTCCTCATCTTAATTAGTCTTTTGCACTTTACTCTAGGAAGAAAGATGAGAAGCCAGAGAAACGAATGGTTGGCATTCTTGAATTGGTTAGTGTCCTGTTTAACGGTCTGCTTTATACTTTCTTTTCTTTATTTGGCATTGTGAGTTGTTTATGAATCACAATTCATAGGTAATCAAAAACCAGAAAAGAAGCCTGAGGACTACTGATTTTTAGACCTGCTCTCTGAGAACCAGTGATACAGTTCTGTGTCAGTTTTCTACAGGACAGCTATTCCCAAACAAAAATAGCTCTTGCATGTGGACTTGCTCACTCTGAAACAATAAAAGTTTTATTCTTCTTCATGGTTTATTCCATGTGTATTTGCACTTTGAGATGGTTAGGCCAATCAGGAATAAAACGCTTCGATTTCAGATTAACCACATCCCATGATATCTACAGCAGTTGAAATTCACACCCTTCTTTAAACAAAACAAAGTTTCAGGGATAGACAAGTCTTAAGATACAATCTCTCTCTCCTGAAAACATTTTCTACTGGTAGGTGTAAGCAAGGTGCTGGTCAATAACTCACTATTGTTTACATTGTAGAGGCATTATCTTAGTAAATATGTGACTCAATGGAACACAAAATACAATACATTCTACAAAGGTCATTATCGCTTGCAAACGTGTAGTTTTTTTTCCAGACTGAGAATCTGTGTCCTGCCAGTGTTCTCTTAGCAGCCTGAGTACTGATTTAAAGATGTTGGACTACTACAAGATCCTTACATACTGAGTTTACCTTCAGTTGGAGTGTTGCTACTTAAAATATGTGGATGAAGCACGTTCTGCAAGTCTGCTGTACTGTAGCAAATGCATGAACTGTCAGGTGTAATGTCACTTGTTTTCTCTTTTTTCCTTTTTAATGCTTACATAGTTTCGCTATGCTGATGGGGTGGATGTCCTGTTGATGATAGTTGGTTTGGTCGCAGCGGCTGCAAATGGTACTGGAATGCCACTTATGATTATTATCTTTGGAGAGATGACAAACAGCTTTGTGCTAAGTGGCATGCAATCCAATGGTAAAAAGTTTAAATTAAATTCCTCTATATACTGGTTGTGTTTTGCTACTGAGGCTAAGATTCTTTTTTTACCCCAGACTATACACTGGTACATATCTAAGGAAGTATATTATGAGAATCACTCACCCTGCTGAAAATAACCCAGTCGTTTCAATCCATCTTTAATGACCAGACCAAATGGCAAAACCAAAGCACTGGATGTGCACTTTATGAATGAACTTTGACTTTGTTGAAATAGTACGGAGTACGACTAATCTCAGTTATCAGGCACTAATTGCTTAAAAATAAATGTGTATTTGCCAAATAATTTTGTATTTAAGTTTATATTGCAAGACCCCACTTGCAAAATACAAAACACACCCAAACTGATGACCCCATATTGCCATGAATCAACTGTTCTGTATAACACTTCCACAAATATTCCTACTTTTTATTTCCCCTTCACAGATACCTCAGTAAACAGTTCCAGCTGCCCATCAGACCCGAGCGTGGATATAGAAGGTGAAATGACAAAGTAAGGGTCTGTAGTTATCCTGTTAATGTATTGGAGGATTTTCTTTTACTGTGTTATCTATTTGTGCAGAAGCCATGTTTGCTTCCCAATAATGCATCACAGGCTTCAGTATTTACTTTGGTGTGGCTAATGAGGACTAGTTGCTGCTCTGTGTATGTAACTTCTCTCATGAAATATAGTGGGATCACATGTGTTTTTGTTCCCTTATCCCAGGTTTGCTTACTACTATGTTGCAATTGGCTTTGCTGTGCTTATCCTGAGCATCATCCAGGTGTGGACGTTCATGGTTACTGCGACAAGGCAAACCGCAAGGATCCGGCAGAAGTTCTTTTTTGCAGTGCTCCACCAGGAGATGGCTTGGTTTGATACTACCCAGATAGGAACACTGAACACCAGACTGACAGAGTGAGGGCTCTGGTTTTGGGTTTTTTTACACACATACACACACTTTTCTTTTAAATACCACATAAATAAATGTGGTATTTAAAAGAAAACTGACATTTATCTCAGCAGAATAGCCTACTGAGAGTTTAAAAAAAAGAAAAAAAAATCCACCAAACCTAAGGTGTAAAATATTACAGCTTAGAGTGAGAAATCCATTATCCTTTTCAGCTTCATTTGTGGAGTTTCTGTGATATATGCATTGGAGGGGTTTTTTCATTAGATGTCTGACACTGGCTTTCTGGAGTCGATGAAGTAGATGTCAACCACTGCTAAACAAACATCTGTTTCCACCTAGTTTATAAACACCAAAAGCTGACACTTAATTGAATGGAAATGACCTCATACTTGCACCCAGTCCTATCTCAGGCAGTATTCTATCTAGCCAGTTAAAGTCTTTGGAGTGTTTCCATGGATTTAAATAGATATAGGGGTAAGGACTGTAATGCCTATGTGCTATGGGATTATATGTGTGAACACTACTTTTTAATTTTTTTTTATTATTTTATAGTAGCCTTGGGCACAGATCTGTCCTGAAAAGTGTGTGAGAAGCTTAAATGAAAACACTCTCAACTGTAATATCTGTATTTTCTGGGAAGAGAAAATAGGGAAAAAAATTTGTACGAAAAATAGAAATTATTCCAAATAATGGTATGATGGAATGGAAGTAGCTCTTCATCTGAGTCAGTAGCCAAAATTAAGAACATAAAATGCATTGGAGAGCTGAGCAGAAGAAATCATTTAGAGATGGTCATGTTGGGTGAAGAGGCTGCTTGATTGTTTACTTATATTGCTCCATTTGGGTGCCAGATGAGGCAACTAGCTCATTGGTGACCTAGTGACATGGCATAGAAACAGAAGAGAATGTTGAGAATACAGAAAATGAGTCCTTAAAAATAGGAGGTTTCTGCTGTGTTTTGGCCACAGAAGAGCCTAATGGTACAGTTCACTAGCTGTGGTTAGAAATTTTCTTTTGCCAGTTAGGAAATGGCAAAGCTCCTGAAATGAGGCCACACAGCATGAAAAGAAGTGGGAGGGAGTCACAATGAGAGGCATTCTAAACTAACAAATCTTTTTCTATTATTGTTATTAAAGTGACATCAACACCATCCGTGAAGGCATCGGAGACAAGATCAGTATATTTCTGCAGTTTTTTTCCACGTTTGTGTCAGGGCTTATTATAGGATTCATCTATGGGTGGAAGCTGGCACTGGTGGTTTTGTCAGTCAGCCCACTTCTTGCTGCATCAGCAGCATTTTGGTCAGCTGTAAGTGTGTGGGGATTTATAAACACAGAAACCAGAAAAACCTTGCAATTCTTATGCACAGAAAAGGGGGAGAGAATGGGAGAAACCTAGTGTGGTTTCTAAGTTGGGAGGTTGGTCCCACTCTTACTTTGATTTCTGCTCCTCCTGCAGCCTTTCTCTGGGTTCCCAAGCACACACTTGTAAGTTGTGTTCCTTCTGTCTGCATATCCTGTCCTCATGCCAGGTTGCAGGAGGGTAATCTGCATCAGAGCACCTTTCTGGCACTGCAATTTCCTCATGGCAAGCACTGGGGAAGCCCTTGCTTTTCCCTCCCAGCAAAAACACCTTACAATCTCTTTCCATCTGCACATTCATATACCACATCTCTTGCAAATAATTTGTCAAGCTTCATGTTGTGTACAGAATAGATCTATACAGCTGCTGAAAACAGAAGTGATATAAATCAGTGAAATGGCTGGAGAGGTTTCCCTTTCAGATAGGAAAACTTTTTCCCCTTATTCACTGTTTAGCCACATTAAAGTGTATAGCTCATACTCCTGAGTGGCTATTTATATTATTTTATGGGATTTTTCCTACCTGAAGCATTACAAATAAGCTAAGAAGAAGAATATTAGAGGCTGTAATGTGATTGACTTGCTCACTTCAGTATCTGCTGCTGGTCTAGTGTCTGAACACCTCAGAAACTCAGAGCAGCTACAGCACTTCCTCCTTCACTCTTCTTAGTGTAGTTTGTAGGCTGCCCTCAGCTTGGGAGGAAAGTAGATCAGTGAGGAAGCTCACCTGGTATTTGTGTAGCCTTTGATTGTAATGAGGAGATAATGATAAATTGAACTCTACTTGAGGGAAATTCCGGGTGTGGGGAGGAGCTGACTCCCACATTGCTAAAGTCTGATCTTGTGCATCTCGTGTGATTGTTCTGATTCACTAGAAAGTGTATGTATTCTTTCAGTAGGCTGCAATAACAGCTGTTTTTCAACTTTCCAGCTCATGGCTTCTCTTACTGCTAAAGAGCTGTCTGCTTATGCCAAAGCGGGAGCTGTGGCAGAAGAAATTTTGACAGCAATCAGGACTGTTGTGGCTTTCAATGGACAGCAGAAGGCATTAGAGAAGTAAGGTTTTAGATTAATAATTATATTTAAAATACAGCAAGGAAATTTAGTTGTGGATTTCGTTTGTGGGATTTTTTTTTTTTTTCAGCAGGGGGCAGAGGGATGAAATTCTCCTTGGTGTTATTCTGTCTTTCTATAAGTAGATAAATCAGCTGAAAACAAATATGTGCAAATAGACCTAGTCAGTGAATACAGGCTGCCTGGTGTCACTGCAGCATAGATGAAAATTTCTCCTTTGATTGTGATCTGGAGTTGAACTGAATGTGAAAATGCTGGGAAGGTTACCTTTACCTATGAGTCAGATACCATGAAGCATGCAATCAGTTGTTTATCTTCTAGACCATTTGTGCTTCTCCTCTGATCTTTGATTACTGAGCTTATTTTTAAACTACACTGGATAACAGCCTTGGGTAAAATCACATTACTGGCTTTTACAGTGATTTGCAAATAACTCGCAGTTGCCCAGTGCTGGCCCTAGTCACACATATAAGGTGAAATGATTGCGGCTGATCACAAACTTACTGACATGCATATCAGATAACTCAACACGCATAAGCAATAAATTATTTTATGCAAATACAAGGCATCACTGATTCCATGCAGTTGGGAAAGGCAAAGCTGGTGACCTGATCCATATGTCCCATGAAACTCTTCTATCTTTTTCAACTCACGTTTGCCTTTGTCTTGTGCAAAATTTTTAAGGTGGTGTCAACCCTAGCTTAGGATCCTACAGCCTGTTTCTGCATTTGCTTCCAGGGATGGAGCTCTGACTATCTTATAGCCCTGTCTTCTGCTTACTGGAATTTGTTATTGAGATGCAACAGTATTAAGACTGTTCCTGCTTGCACAGTAAAGGCAAAAAAACCCTAAGATGACCTAGATAAGTTGCCCCCCTCCCCTTCTCTCATCTTCTGCAATTACCAGTGTCTGAAAATTAAATGACAGGAGTTGCCAATATTCATTCAAAATACTGTCTAAAAACAAAATAACTGATACCTGAATCAAGTAAGGCCATTCCTTTCTATGACTGACCAGTCAGCCTCTTCCACAGCTCTACCTCCATTTAATCTAAAAACCCCAAACAAACATAGGGGCTTCCCTAGGAACATCTTCTGCTAGGGACAAGCTCCTACCAGGGAGTGCATTTTTCAGATAGTGGATTGTGACTCCTACACAGCTCTAGAATGCTGATCTCAGTTATGAAAAGCATCCTTTCACTGCACAGTGTCTCCACTGACCACAAAAGTTTACTCTTGCAAGGGATCTTCAGTCACCTTTAGTTTCTGGCACTGGCTTGGGTTTTCCTCAGTATTTGAGTTACCACATGTATTTATCACACTACTTAAATGCAGTACCCATTTCCCTGGAAGACCTATGATGCTGCTGACTCAAACGTAGGGCGTGGTTTTAAGAGCACAAACAAGTGAAAATATTTCAATATGTTTGACTAACAAATACAGTATTGGTGGCATCTTAGAAATATACATGAACAAAATTAATTCAGTTTTTATAAGGTTGCTTCCCAGCTGAATGAATTTCACGTCTTTCTACGACGGGGTTGTACTTTATGGAAAATATAAATTGGGAAAAGAGTGCAACCTACTGACCATGTTGATTACAAGTAGAAAGTTACACTGCTCCTAGGCTGCACTTTGCATAATGAGCTTGAGTAAATGAAAGCTATTTGCTGAAAACAATAGATGAGTGAATGAATTTAAACCATCCTTAGAAGAAATAGCTCTCTAGTTGAAAAAAAAAAAACTGTTAGTCTTTATACTGATCTTCTGTGTCCACTGGTTATATATGTTAATCAGCAAACTGACGTAAGGGAAAAATACTTGACATCCCAAAATGGTGAACTTTGTAGTCAGAGGGACATCATGTTTATCTCCTTCCCTATTGCCTGGGGTTGTTGGAGGATTTTATTTTTATTTTGCTTGTTTTAAATGTGGATGATTAACCTTTACCTCTGTGGTAAACAATGTTGCTAAAACTTTTTCAGGGTTTCCCTTCAGGATTAATGGAAACGAGTTCAAGGGTGCTATTGTGTGCTCCATTATGACATTATGATAACAAAGTTGTGATGCTTAATTGCTTCTGAATGACTTCCATAACAGTATGGCAATATTGTTGGTATATGTCAGAGCAGATTTATCCAAATTAATTCCCTCCCTAATAGTTCTCTGTTAAAAAAAAGTGTATATATATATATAAATATAATAATCTGTATCCTCTTTGAGATTTTAATTGTTTTTCTTACATAAATCCTGTTAAGAAAAGGGTGCTGGGAAATATCAAGCAGAATGGCATGCGGTACCTGTCAAATTAACGGTTTCCTTACCCACTTTCAGATATGATGCAAACCTAGAGATGGCTAAACGTGTTGGAATGCAAAAATCCATTACCACTAACACATGTCTGGGTCTTTCACAATTTTTTATCTTTGGATCCTATGCCCTCGCATTTTGGTATGGAACCAAGCTCACTGCTGAGGATCCACATTATGACATCACCTGTGTGTTAATTGTAAGTACAGAAATGCAGCTTTGAAAAATGTTCTGTATCTTCAGGGAAAGTTATGCAAGTGGTGTCTCTGCCACATGCTTGCTAAATTAGCTGTTAGAGACTCAGTATAAAACAGCTGAGAGGTATTCATCTTTTCTTGCTTTTAATAGAACAAGTTTGATTGTCTTGGACTCTATTTGTAAGGTGGGATGAATAGCCTAGAGCTGGTGCTTAAGCCTTTCTAGTGCCCATGTGGGCACTGGTGGCACTGTAATCATTAATTGCAATGTTCCTCTCCATCTGCCACAGGTGTTCTTCTCTGTGCTTATTGGAGCTTTCTCCCTGGGCCAGGCAGCTCCTAACCTGGAGTCTGTGGCCAATGCACGTGGGGCTGCCTATGAAGTATATAAGATTATCAACAAAGTAAGTACCTAACTACATAAAATAGAAGCCTTTCAACCAACTTAGCTTCCACTCCCTCTCCTTTTAATATTTTTTCCCCTTGAGAAATGTAACAAAAGTGCTCCAAAGTCCCAAATCACCTATAGATGTTTACTACAGAAACCCATAATACTTTTATTCATCTAAAAAGCCCGGCCTCTTTGTTGCAGTGAAAGCTGGAAAACCTGGCATGTGTGTCTGAGATATGCAGTTGAGATTTTTCTCTAATTAGACTTTCAGCTCCAGATGGAAAGTAATATGACACTATGCTAATTTCAAAAAATGCATATATGTGCAAATTCAGCTGAGATGGGGTTTATTGGGGAGGGCGAATTGGTGAAGAGGGATTAATATCAGTACCGAAAGTTATAACAATAATAATCTGTAATGTTGATGGTGCTATAAAAATGGTTTTCCATACCATTCTCTTGGTCTTGCTGTGCTATGCAGCAATTGCATATCTGTGTATATAAAATATTTTAAAGTAGGACTGAAAAGTTCATGGAGAAATGGCTACATCATTCTTTTTGATGTGAGCATAAAACCCTCCTAATACAGATTACTGAGGCCCATGTTTTAGCTGCAAGAGAATGCAGTTAAGTTCTGCAATTACAGATTTTCTGCTATGGATTTCTTGCTTTTGAAAACGTACTATATTTGTCAAGTAGAATTCACAATTTGATGTTCCCCTATACTCAGCATTCTGCAGGTAAAATGCAACAATTCTGCAATGATGACCTGCAATGCAAACCAGGATCCGAGAAAGTAAAGAACAATGCATGTAACAGAAATAACAGTTCCAAAAGTGAAGTAATCACTAATTTATTTTACAAATCTCTTTCCAGAAACGGCTCATAGATAGCAGTTCTAAGGAAGGTTACAAGCCAGACAAACTCATAGGAGAAATTGAATTCAGAAACATCCATTTCAGTTATCCTTCTAGACCTGATGTTAAAGTAAGTGTTCTGTTTAGATCACTGTACTGAAATTCCTCAGCCTATGTCCATATTGTTTGTCTAATTTTGTCCTTGAATGCGAAATGCATCCCTGTTTTGGGGGATGGGGAATAATTCCCCCCCCCAGTTATGCACAAAGGCAAAGCTCCACATCTATTGCCACTGCATATCTCATTCTCTTCTGCAGGACAAATCTAATACATGTTGCTCCTAGTCTGAATTTCTATGAACAAGAGCTTTGATAAATCAAATAAGGTTTTTCAAAATCTTTCATTAAGGCTTCCAGACTTCAAGCAGTTAAACCAGAAAGTTACTTTTTTCCAGTTTCTTGGCTCTTTGGAGTTAAGATATCCCATGTGAAAAATTATCGGAGACAGACTTTACGACAATACGCTATCCAGTGTTGAAACATATAATCCTAAATGTACATTTGGAAGTCAAACATTGTTTTGGGCACATGTTAAAATTGCTGTTCAAGAAACTGTTGTCTCTGTTCTTTGCTAGTTCAGTTTCCATTAGTGACCTGTGTACATCATCTCATGGTGATTACTTTCGTGATGACACAGTCTGTTTGACCTCTCTGCCATGTTTGTTTATAATCTTCTGAACACCTTGACAAAGGTGAAGGGAAAAGGAATTCGCTGCTGTTGTTTCTTGGTTGATAAAGATGGAAATAGATATTTCAAATGTCAACAATTAAAAGCTTGACATGTGGATTTAGTGGTGAGAATGGGAAGGGTTATATCTCTATGACTTTCTTCAGGTGGTCTTTCCCAACTCAGTCATCCCAGGTCTTTCCCATTGTGCATCAAATCTGTTTCCAGGACACTGGGATGGCTGGAGGGCAGATTCAGAGCTGGGCTTTCTCCTTAACTGTATCTTGTACAACGCATCTTCTATCCCTCTTGGCTCAGAAATCTGAAGGGACAGAGCAGAGTCTTCATCTTTCTTCCTAAAAATCCTCTTCAGGCTCCTGATCTATGTTGTGAGCACACCAAATGAGAGAGAAATAAGAAATATTTCTCATCCTTCCCAAATCTGAGTCAGCAGCTCCCCCTACTAAGAGCATCAATGTTATTTAGTAGAGCCAAAAAGAATCAGCAAAGCTGCATAGAAGTTACCCACAATCCCTCAAGCAATTGATGCAACACAGTATAATCTTCCCCATCCAGGTTAAACCAAATCAAAGACACCTAAGGAGTACAGTTATTGTTAGTTTTAATCTTGACAATACGTTACCTGATTAAAGAGAGTTAGAACTAGCCTAGTATGTGGTAGTGATTATTTGCATCTGGAGATATTATGGCATCTAGAATAAAATTTATTCTTGATAATGCAGGCACCAGGATATCAGCTTCCTGGAGATATAAAACTGAGTGGATGTAATACAGGGAGAAAAGAGGAATATTGCAACTATTTTAATCTCTCATTGCAAAAACATGTGTAGGCAAACTTATAAATCAACCTGGTATAAACAAGAAGAGTTCCCATAGCAGCCAAATATTTTGGCAACTACACAGCATTACTTGTAATGACATGGACCTCTTTTGAGGTAAAATATTCTCTAAATGTGAAAATAGCAAAAATTATATCATTAATTTGTAGCTACTCCCCAGATTGCTGAGGCTGTTAACAATAAAGAATAGGATTTATTAGGGCTTCCCAGCAATTACTTAATCAAAACAGCCATTTATATTATAAGAATAGAAGAAAGCAAGCTTGATTTTCAGTGATATCCTATAGCACCTGAAAATAATTTTCTGTGGGATTCAAAATTACTATGCTCTGGAAAATGGAGGACAGCAGGAGAATTTAAAACCCCAAGCCTGCTACCAGATCACACAAATTGGAAAAAATGAGCTATGAAGTTCAGAGTAGTGTGGCTGTGTCAATATTAGTTTATTTGCGTGTGCTGGGGAATTTTCCCAGGCAATGGAATGCAATGGTCTATGCAAGGGAGCTCTTAAAATGTTTCTTGGCATGAATTTGGCCTGTTCTAGCTATCAATCTTCTCAAAAAATTCCCAGGCTTGCTTTGGTAGCCAGAAGGATCTAGGGGCCATTCCCAAAAGGCAGGTTGCATGCAGCCATCCTCTTTCAAATGCTAATACATTTCACAAGCATGGGTGAAGACTTCTTCCTATCAGTGCTCCAGGATATTACCAGGCACAATTAACTTATTAATGTTGTTATACCTTCAGACTGTGGCCCTCACTCCAGCCTTGGTAGCTACAGTTACCTTGACAGATTGTTTTCTAATTAAACTTGTTAAACTAATGTATAATTTATTTTTTTATTATTCCCAGATCCTCAAAGGTCTAAACTTGCGAGTTCAAACTGGGAAGACCATTGCTTTAGTTGGTGCTAGTGGCTGTGGAAAAAGCACTACTGTTCAATTGCTGCAGAGATTCTATGATCCTGACCAGGGAGAAGTGAGTGTCTACAAAATAATTGTAAAAACTCAGAACTATTAGGACATGCATGAGTTTCCCATGTTGACTGAACCTTTTTTTCTATTTTGACTGAATCTGACCATGTATATCCATAGTTCATATCTCCCCAATTTAAATTTCAAATGAGCTATCTTGTCTTGTTGGCTTGACTTCATTATTCTGTTCCTTCCTACAGTGCTATGTCACAAATAGCAAATGCCACAAGTCTTGAAATAGACTTGCAAGATCTGAACTTAAAGTAATTGTTATCAACTGTTCATTTTTAAAATTCCCTAAATTTTTTTAAGCAGAGCATAATCCAACAGAGTCCTGCTGTATTTTGCTTGCTTTTCACCGAATGTAAGTTAAAACCAGGACAGAGCTTTCCTATTTTAAATGGTTGTTTTCTTGGCTTGTTTTTCACTATCTGCTAAACCACAGTAGAAGTTTCAATCATTACGTGTTGTATGTGCTTTACCACTGAACACTAAATCCAGTTGCTAAAGGGTAAATACTTCCCACAAGAAACTTCCAAAGGAAAAAAAAGGAGAGAAAAGAAACAAAGTATTTTTAAGAAAATTTGCTTTTTATTCTTGATATTTGAAGGATGTTACTTAATAGTTGCTACTGCTAGTTGAAGGTAGGTAAACATTTCAAATATAAAAAATTGAACTATCAATATATAAGGTGTCAAGGCAGCTGTTTTCAACACAGTTCGCTAAACTTAGTTTTCCTGTGGCTGTTCATTCCTGCCCCCATGCCTCATTTTGCTGTGTCAATGCTGATGTTCACATGACCACACTACTAATTACCTAGGTTAAAAATAACTTTCCCTTTCCTTTTAGTCAGCTTGAACTCTCTTTGATCTGGTGTAAAGCCCAGCCACAGAGAACTGTGTAACCACAACTGTGAGGACATCACTGGCATAGGGGCTTGAGAATCATGTAAAAAGTGTGCAAGGAAGCTGTAAAATTCTTAAGCCAACTCAGACAGGATGGTTATGGGGGAAAACAGACAGGGAAAAAAAAAATCCCCGATGTCTTCTCTGTTTATGCCACTCCTCATCATTTTCCAGCTTGTACAATGAATGGAAAAACTGCAGTTGTAGCTTCTCCCCCAGCATAGTTTTCTATTAAAGACTATTTTTTTCTTGACCTTCTGGCTGATACTTCATTCAAGTAAAATAATTAATTGCTTTATTATGAACAGAGTACATTTCCTTGACTTCTTTGACACACTCTTTTCCTCTCAGATTACCTTAGATGGTCGGGATATTCGAACTCTTAATACAAAGTGGCTACGAGAAAATATTGGCATTGTGAGCCAAGAGCCTGTTTTGTTTGCAACCACAATAGCTGAGAACATTCGCTATGGCAGAGAAGACATTTCTGATGCTGAAATTGAACGAGCAGCCAAGGAAGCCAATGCTTTTGACTTTATATCTAGACTGCCCGATGTAAGTTCTTTAATTTACTTTGAGTGTAAGAGTGCAAAGTCCATTTAGGCTGGTGTACTGTTTCTGAGAGGTAGAGCAGGGGAATCCAAGTTATACTACAACTTCTCAAAAAATACTTATTGCTTCTAGCAGCTTTCAGTTTAGAGAGTTTTTCAGCTAGATATTATGCCTTTGGTTGCTCTCAAAGGACTTGTGGTGGAGTCTGGGGAAAAATGTCAATGCCTTTATGCAGGAGAAAGGAAGCTTCACAGCTGTATTGCCATCCCTACCCATTTCATGAGGAATACAAGAGCTGGCTTTTAAAAAGAAGAACCAGAAATCCAAAGCCCTTTGTCAGGACCTGTTTGTACATTCACAGGAAATGCGAGGAGTGGGTGGAAGTAAATAAGCATGCCCTGAACCAAGACCCTTCTAGCAGCTACAAGCTTAAGCTCTCCCTTTGCCTGAGATTCACAACTTTGAGCCCTCTCTTAGCAGTAGGTGCCTTACTCCTTTCAGGATGGGGATTAGAAGCAAAGTCAAGCATTCTAAACACATCCTCATAAATGGATAATATGTCCTTCCCTTTGCTCTGGAAGTTAAAAAATGCAGGGAAAGTGCCCACCTAGGATTTGATTTCAAATCCTTTTACTAGAAAGCTTGACTCCATCTCTCAAGCATGTGCCATGCCAAGCGTGTCGACCTGTTCCAAGGTTCCTTCTTCTCAGGAAGAGTGATTTGATCATATTTACACTTAAATAGCTATATAATGAAAACCTAGAGTGGACTTTGAGACTTGTCACGCAGTAAGTGATATGGTCAGTAGGAACCAAACCATGACTCCAAGGGGGAGTATGTCAGATTCAAAGGAGGCACATTCTTGGTGTGTGCCTATAATTCCAGCTCTTTTGGAAAGGTAGGCAATCCTCAGAAAATATAGAGATCCTTTTACAGATTTGTCTTGAGAAACCCCAAGGTTTGGAGCACTGAGTGAGCAATAAAGATCTTTAAAGAACCATAAGTTCAAAGTCAGGCAGACAAAACATGTGGGGGTAGGAGGGTTTGGCTAAGGGCCAGTTGGATGGATGTTTGCTCTGCCTGTGCTCAAGGCAGCTGGAAGAAGCTACATCTTCTAGAAGATGAGTACTTAGGGTTACACTGAGAAGTGAGTATTTGCCATGTCTCACAACTTTTGTTCTCGATCAGAAATTTAACACCATGGTGGGAGAAAGAGGGGCTCAGCTGAGCGGAGGACAGAAGCAGCGAATAGCTATTGCCCGTGCCCTAGCAAGAAATCCCAAGATTCTTCTTCTGGATGAAGCTACATCTGCACTAGATACTCAGAGTGAATCCATAGTGCAAGCAGCTCTTGATAAGGTAGGACTCACTGAAGCTATCACCTGCCATGAAAAAGCGCAATAAGCGCTTTAGAAAAATTAATGTACAATTTGCAGTGCAGGCTTCCATCAGAATCAAGAACATTGGAAAATAAAATTTGGATGGATGCTCAATTTGTGTTTTAACAGGGAGTTTGAACTATCAAAAAATTTAATTGAAAATCAGGTTTGTTTATTTGGGGGTTTTGGTTTTGCATTATCACTAATTACAAAGACACTTAGTCATGTGGAACTGTAACTTAGGTCTCCTGCACTCCCCTTCTCAAATAATAATTGTTCATTTGGTGGTCAAATATTGATGGTACCCTATCAAGGCAAGGTATGAGGACAGAATGGCCTTTTTCTAGTGGATTAATAGAAAAGCATGTCATTGATATCCCTAGTATTTGTTTTTTACTGAACAGTTGCTTCATCATTTTCAGAAAGCTCTTGGGATTTAGCCATTTTCATTCTTTCCCTGCTTTTAACAGCCCCACAGCTCTAGGGTGGGTACTGCTGCAGAGCAGAGCTGTCAGATCTTGTATCCATGTCTCTGATTAGCACACAATATCTTCCTCACAACCCATCTTCATCAGCAGTTTCCATCAACATACAGTAGAACTCATAGGCTTTAACTGAAAAAGAACTTCATGGTTTGGCTTGAATGTTTTTCTTTTGCCTAATATTTATTTTAATGTATTCTTTTAAATTAAATGAAAAATCCTGCCTTTTATTTCAGTAGTTATGCAGAGAGATATGAATAACCAGTATGGCTCAAGGGAAATACAGAACTTGTCATCTTCACTTGCTAGTCAGTTTAAATCTGAGGTAAAGTGCAGCTGTTTGTTATATTCATGTCATTCCAATGATATTAGTATAGAGGTAACATGTAGATGCAAAAATAATATTCATATAATCTTTCTGTGTGTTTGTGTTTTTGTTTGGTTTTTTTTTTTAATTTTGTAATCAAGTACATAGCTTTTCCAGAAGCTTATTGCTTCATTTAGTGCATAACAGAGCGTGGTCACTCAGTTAAGTGGACTCTTTCTCATCCTTCATGTTCTCAGAACGCACCAAAATGAGCCCTGAATTATAACTTGGTCATCTTTTCACAGCTTTTTGATGTCCATCAGTGTAGTCCCCTAATTTCTTTTCAACATCCCTGAGAGGAAAAAGTGGTGCTACTATTGTTCATTATTTTTACAGCTGAGGAGCAGAGTTAACCTCATGAACGCTCACTGGTTCTGGGCAGTCATGTGCAGCTCCTTGTAGCCAGCTGCTTTTTAGATAATTTTGCATCTTATAAAGCATTTTGTTAGTTCTGATCACAGCTCCCAGCTGCAGGGGTGAAGGCTTTGTGTATTAGGCCAGGGGCATAAAAACCACACTGTGGCAACTTCCTGGGAGTGACTTGCATCAGGTCTATGAGAATGGCAGGTGTAGGGGGAAGAATTTAAATCTCCATGGAAGCAGTCCTCTACTGTAGATGTTCTCATCTTCTTCATACCCCTGTTCTTGTGCCCATATGATGTACAACTTCTGTAGCAAGAAACTTCCAGCAGGCTCCAGGAGCACAGAACATGCTTGTTGCATGAGGTTTCCTTGGATCTCTCTTCCTGCCAAGCTGCCATCTGCTCCAGGCATCAGAGTGGAAGGAAGCCAGCCTCTCCAGCAGTCACAAGGTGGCTTGTGTTTATCTGCTGCGTGGGGGCTGTGTGTGCCACTGCTCTGTGTGAGGGAGCTGGAGAGGGCTGGAACACACAACCTGCCAACTGAGACCTCAGCAGCTCTTCCTGCCAAATCCCAGCAGGATTATTGTCAAATAAGTTTGTTTCAGAAGAGAGTGGTGCTCACCCATTTTTGATGCAAGTTTGCTCCTCTATAATTTCCTAAGTAATGTCAGAAATTATGCTGATGTTGTACTTCCAAAAATTTGCGGGGACAGTATATAAAGAAAATATCTGCTCTTTCTATATTTGCTATCCTAGCTTTATTTTCAGAAAAATCTAACTATTCTCATGGTATCTCCCCATCATGCTTTCATGCACATGGATACACTTTGTGAGCAACTCTAGCTCAAACAGTTCAAGTATTATTAAAAAGTCAAATAATAAATAAATTTTAATTATGGTCTTTAATACTTGTTGCTTATTTAAAAAGAGTAATGTGGCTTTCTTTTTCTAAATTAGTCAAACGAAACTGTCCTTGGACTGCTAAACAAGGACACGAAACCAGGAAAGAATAATAATCATTGCTCTTAAAAGAAAGAAAAGTATTTTTAAAGTTTTGATTTACTATATATTACAGGTGACTGAAGTAACTTTCTTTCTGTGCTGTTTTCTGGCACAGTTTAACTGTAACTGGGTTTTGTGTGTTTCTGCAAGGCTCGGGCTGGACGTACCACCATTGTGATTGCTCACAGACTGTCTACCATCAGGACTGCTGACACTATTGCTGGATTTGAGAAAGGTGTTGTGGTTGAACAAGGCACACACAGTGAACTGATGCTGCAGAAAGGCGTCTACTATTCCCTTGTAATGCAGCAAGTAAGGGCAAATTTATTTACTTTCTTTCTCCATTTCACAAAGTTGTCAACTGGTGGGTGGAGCCGTTTTCTCTCTCTAGGTCCTGCATGTTGTCCAGCTGGCAGCTGCTCAGTTATTCTAGTCTGGGCACAGACACAGGCTTGGAATTCTTGGGGGTTTTACCCATAAGTGTTTCAGATGTACGCAATCCAGTATGTCAAAAACATAAGGGAGTTTAAGGCACAGTCTGCATAATTATGGCATAACTACAGAGGTGTTAGATTCCAGGTGGATTCCATAGACTGCCTTAAAGGAAAAGAGAGGGGAAAAAATCAGAATCAAATAGTCTACTGCTCTGCAATTGCAGACTGAAATATGTGGCCTATAGACAACTGTAGTTACACAATTGAAGCAGCAGTAATCATGAGAAAAAAGTATAATTTTCTTTCTTTCTACTCAAAATGCCCTGTAACTGTATATCCTGAATTCTCACTAGGGTCGTAGCAGTGATGTTCAAGATGATGGCACATCAGAAGATACTGAAGGCACAGGAGCTGAGGAATATGAGGAAAAAAATCCTATGGAAGAGCTGATTCTTCAAGATAATTTTGAAACATCTGTGATACCAGGGAGAGGCAGCATTCGAAGGAGATCCAGCAGATATAAGAGCAAGAGGAGGTCATCTAAAAATCCCTTTGGAAAAAAGAAGAAAAAAAAGGAGGTGGAGGTTGGTATTAGAATTTCAGTTTAGAATTTTAATTATAAGATGTAAGCATTAAAAAAAAAGCACAAAACTTGGATTATTTTTAGATACTGGCTTTCAGGCAGCCTTTACTCTGGTGCTATTGCAGTTGGAACTCGCCAGTCTTGAGTATCTGAAGACAATTTGTCTTAACAAAGATCTTCATTTTAACACTACTGATGTAGAACTGGAAAAAATTTGCTATTGATTTGTCACGTTACTTTGTACAATTTAAGAGTACTATTTCAGTGGTGCAGATGTTTTAATTCTATCTAATTAAAACTAGTTATGAAATTTTATTTGCAAGATCCTTTACTCCCTGGTACTTGCTGTTGCAAATACTGCTGGAAAATACAATCCCTGGAGTGTGCATACCCAAACTGAAGGCACTTTGGAGCATCATACTACATTTATGTCAAGCAAAAAACCAAAGAATCAAAACCCTGACATTTTGAAGAGCATTTCATTAAAAGAGCCATTACTTTCTCTGTTTTAGTATATGCTTCAGTTTTGCAGGGTTTTTACAGATCAAGCAACTTAGTTGATCATCTGTCATACATCAATAAAAGTCACATAGGAAGTTTGGGGTTAAGAAAAATTATTTTGTTTCATCAAATTTGAATAAAATTTGCTCACAGCATCAAAAAGAGCAGATTTTTAGTGCATTCGGGATCAGACTTAGGATGAGCAGCCCAACAGAGACTTGATTTTGTTTTCTATTTTGTAGTACTTTTTTCATGAAACATATTGGAAGACTGGTTTGGTATACTAAGGTTGCTTGAGTTTTTTGTTTTGTTTTGGGGTTTTTTAATTTCAAGACCTTTGAAGTGAAGAACTAAAATATAAATTCCAAAGTAAAACCATTATTTTTCTAAATCTGTGGAAGTTAGGATCTCATCTGTAATAAATAATATTTAAACTAATTATTAAATCCTTAATATAATTTTATCTATAGATTTTCCTTCTCTCTAAAATACATCTTTGAGCTAATGAATATTTCAAATAGTGAGAACAAGATGGACCCATCCCCATTATCATATAAAAAGTAATGTAACTTCAAAAGATACTTTTTGGCTGTATATTAATACTGCTTAAGACCTTAGAGGAAGTAGCGGGTGTTCATGCTCAAGAGTACAATATTCATCACATTCAGAAAAAATGAAGAAGTTGAACATCCAGCAGTTGTAATTATTTCAGAAAAAGTCAGCCCACTTTTATAGCTGAGGCTTAGTCACCCCCATTCAGTATCTAAAACACAAGATGAAATAACCAGGAAGCAAGAGCAACTTGCTTATAATCCTGACTAATATTTTGTCTCATTTCTGATGTTTTCATTATTTGCTTTTCCAGAAATATCCCTTTGGAGGCACAGGCACCTAAATAAAGTGGTAAAGCAAGACAGAACATTCTTTGTGCCTTCAAATTGCAAACAGGTTAACTGACTCTAACAAATGGCTTGTTCCTGGTTTTGGTAATGATTCATTGGATATAGTTTGCCAAATTGAAAAATGACCTCTTGACCCAGTTGTTCTATTGCCAGCCCACTGGCATTTAGCTGAACTGGAGGGATCTCTTCTGTCCTCTGAACTGGAAGACTTTCAGTTTTTTATAATGATTGAAATGTTAGTTGCCATTCACAGTGACCAGTCCTGTCTGACTTTCAGTGAACTGTCCTGGCCCTTCTCCACTCATGACTTAGCCTTTCGTTAAGTTCTTTGCCTCCAAATTTTTACAGTGCAGTTGATGTTCTAGGACATTAAACAACAAAGCAGCAAATCCAGCATGTTTGGAGTGCACACAGAGGGCTTTCAGCACTCTACCAAGACAGTTCACTGCTCAAGGTCTAATGAACACTCACTGTCTGGGGAGTTTTATGTTCTGCAACTTTCCAAGGAAAACTTAGAACTTTTTCCTGTAGGAAGAATATCTCCCTGCTGTGCCTTACTCAAAAATTCTGGCTCTGAACAAACCTGAGTGGTTCTATGTACTGCTGGGAATGATTGCTGCTGCTGTCATAGGTGCAGTCAATCCTACATTTGCTGTTATATTTGGAAAAATCATCGGGGTAAGTATTTTGGGGTTTTTCTTCTTTTTTTTTTCTTCTTTTTTTGACAGGGGGTTGTTTTTTGTTTTATTTTGGGGGTGGATTTTGGGTTTTTTGTTTCGTTTGGGTTTGTTTTTTTTTTTGCAACTGGAATTTGCAGTCCTGAGCTTTCCTCATGCTCAGCCACTCAGTTCTTTCCATGTAAGTCTCTGAGTGGGATAAGCTTGTAAATACATCCATTGAAAAATGTTAAAGGGGCTCTCTAGAAGTAGGGGATGGTGGAACTGCATCTGACTAGCAGAGGAAAGGTGGAACATTGATGGATCTGGGAGAACAAATTAGTGCAATGTAGGTTAAATGGAAAGCTGAACTATCTACTGGGTCCTCAACAGAAAGCTGACTGCAGACTGATTTTAGGATCCAGGATACTTGCTAAAAGAAATTAAAGAAGACAAGCTTCTTGAAGTGAAGGCTGGCTAATGTAATGAATGGTTGTCTATGTACTCATTTTTGTGGGTTATTTCCTTTTCATAGGCTTTTCAAGAAAGAGATCCAGAAAAAAGGAGTAAAAACACTGTGGTGCTTTCTTTAATATTTCTTTTACTTGGAGTGATTATTTTAGCAGCATACATAATCCAAGTAAGTGTCACTACACTGAAATCTTAAAAGTTCTGAACTCTCCAGCAGGCTGTAGATATAACTCACATCAACACAATCTCAGAAGTAAAACACCAATCAGATCTTACAAAAATATGCACAAGTGCCAGGGTCTTCCTGAGATGCATAGGTTTAATGTTAACATTTACCTAAAGACATATGTCTATATTTGGTCTTGGCTTAAATAATCCACTGAAGGCAATGTTAATTCAGTATGATTGAAATCAAAGTTGAGGGTCTGGCCTTAAAAGTCAAAGTTAATACTGATATTTCCCACTGACTAGTCTATAGGCTCTTGCCAAAGAAAGTATAAAGCAGACTCACTCTTTCCATTGCAGAAGGTGCTTTTCATACCATTGAGTAAATTCCATCATTTGCTGTCCTTTTATGACTGCTTTAAAGCTTGCAGAAAACACTTAGTGCTCACTGATGTCCATGTCATAAAAACCCATTGGTATGACTGCTGTGAGTGAATGTCTCTGGTTGCAGTCAGGGTAGGGAGGCCTATCACCAGACAGGTTGATTTATCTTGTAGTGATGATGTCCGTGTGTGCAAGGTTGACCAGAAAAGTTTAATCTCCCTTTGCTTGGGTGGTTGTGATATAAGTATGTAATATATAGATGCCTTCTTTGCTATGTTGCTTTATTTCTGTGAGAAGATCAAGTGTCAGGTTCAGGAATGTGAATGATGCTTTTCCCAGGACATATATTCACAGGGGCTTGTAGAAGTGATGGCTTCTGTTGTGCTTCTTGGTGTGATTGCTTTTGTTGTGCAGATTTATAAACAGAGCTACAGCATCAGATGAGAAAATGTGACTCTTTCCTCCTGTAGGGAATCACGTTTGGGAAGTCTGGGGAAGCCCTAACAATGAGACTGCGCTCTTTGTCGTTCAGAGCATTACTTCAGCAGGTATGAATTAGGCAGTTAGGATACTGAGAGGGCTGTGGATGTGGCCAAGAACCTGTGTGTTCATAGAAACACCTGAAAGGGACCAGAAGACAGTAAATTGGTGATTGGAGGAAAGAACCCTACCATAGTGTTTGTAAATAAAAAAAGCTTCCTTTCCTTTCTGTGCGTACAAATCCTTGTGGGTCCTTTCCAACTCAGGATATTCTATGATTCTGTAGCTGATGGGATAGGTAATTTGTAAGAGAACAGTTAACCACTTCCAGGTTCCTTAACAGGATTAAGGAATGTCTAAGTAAATAGGGGTTATAATAAAAGTTTCTAAATAGGTATGTTCAGGAAAACATCACAGCCAAGAACACTTTGATTATGAACAATTAGATGTCCACAAAATAATAATGTCTTTTAAGCTTTTTCTTTTTGTTTACTTGGAAATGCTGACTACACAGAGAGAATATTCAGTTAGCCATCCTGTTTGGTACTTTCATGTAATTTTTTGAAGCAAAAATCAATATCTTTTCTTGCAGGAGATTGGATGGTATGATGACCAGAAAAATGCTGTTGGTGTTCTGCTAACTCGTCTTGCTACAGATGCTTCCCAAGTTAAAGGCGTATGTTGATCCTTTTATGTGTATTTTTTAAATATCTTTTTCCTTGCAAATATTAATTGCAATTGGCAAGGAGCTCCAATATTGTTTCAGAAAACAAAGTAGGAAATCTACCCCACAGACTGGCAGATGCATTTACATAGCATGCTACAGACACACTGGAAATGGTTTCCCAGCTGATAATTTATAACAACTATCAAAAACCCAGCAGACGTTCATGTACCTTTCATGTACGTCCCTGCAAGTCTTTAAGCTAAATATATAATAACTGTGGACCATTTCACCAAAGTGAAATCTGCATACATGCTTGGACCACAATCATTGGACCCCAGGTTTTTACACCCTGTTATGAGTGTCACCTGAATGCCACAGAGGTTGCATTTACAGAGGAAACTCAGTGAAGAGAATTCTTCTTCCCATTGCCAAAAAATGTGCTTCACAAACAGTAAGAAATAGACCAGCATAATTAAAAAGCACCATGGAGGGCAATGGCCAAGGAAGTGTGTAGGAGAGGTGTAGGTGAGAGAATGGGGGGAATATTTTCAAGAAGCTGGTGTAGGAGAGGTAGCCACTGGTGAGAGAATATGGCAAATTCTGCACAGTTCCTTCAACTGCTCACCTCATCAGCAGAACCTGATAGTCTGCCAAACACTTCAGTTTCTTCCTGTCTCTTTGCAGGGGGGGAAAAATCGCTGCAGGACTTGTGGGGGAAAAGCTTTCTAGTGTCTTTTTTTCCACTTCATATTTGTATTTCACTAATCCTTTAACCCCTACATTTTTCAGTCACCATAGGTTTTTGTTTCTCTCCAGCCCTCCTTCGTTGTGGGCTTGCAGGGATAAAATAGTCTTTGACAAATTTAGTAATTTTCATCTTTTAAAAGTTCTTTTGATTCAGTAGCAATAAAGTCTATCACCCTGTGAGGGCTGTGAAAAGGAGGGATGCACACAATTCCCTAACTTCAAAAAACAACTAAATAACTAAACAACAAGCATGAATGGGTCTTTAGAGCTATTTTGTTCTTTGGAGTGCCAGATGTCAGTAAGTCAGTACCATGCCTCATGTTGCTCTGGTTGAAGTTTCCAAATCTATCTTTATGTGCAATCCCTAGAACATATGGCAACAATTCACCTTGGCATTGGTTTAATTAATATTTTAAAATTATTGAACAAGAAAAGTCTTTTCAGGGCAGGAAAGCCTTTGGCAAAAGAAAGAATATTTGATTCCCACCCAAGGGTTTTTGTTTTTACCATCACGCCAAGCTCTGGAAGATGAACTATTTCCACAGGGCTGTTTGCAGAAGTTCTTTCTGCAGATCAGAGCCCACCCATATGCTGGATACTAATCAACTCTCATTTTAAAAAGTTTTTGATGAAAAGGTTATACAGGCTGGGAGGAGGTGAGAATTCTTCAGTCAGAGTTAATCTTTCCTACTCATTATTCCACTGAGATAAAGCATTTCTGCAGGGTAGCCAAATTCAGATTTCCTTTCTCTAAGAACATAACCCCAAGTGCAGCAATGTAAGAAGCTGAGGATGAATATTTTTCACCCCTGTCAGTGTGGAGGGTCTCAGTGGATGGCTGTTGTTAGAACCAAGCCCCTCTTTCCTAATGCTAGTCATCTAACTCGCTCTACTGTCACAGTGGTCACCATTTTCTCTACCTTGGGTAGTGTGTGAAGTCCCAAATACAAATGGAATCATTAAACAGCTGTCACATCCAGCTCTCTAGACTACATTAACACCTCTTGAAGGCCCGAATGCTGGCAGGTGTGAGGAATCTCCAGGAATGTTTACAGAAGTTGGTGGATAATGTCCACACTTGTGATTGCACATGGTTTCATTTTCCAGCCAAGCCTTTGGCCTTGACTACAGCAATTTGAAGCAATAATTTAAGCAATAAAAAGAAAAATCTAATGACATATATTTGGGGGGTTTCTGGGGTTTTCTTAGGCAACTGGAAGCCGACTTGCACTGATGACTATGACTGTAGTTACCCTTGTGACTGCCATCGTTATAGCATTTGCATACAGCTGGCAGCTAACTTTGCTTGTCCTGGCCTGCATTCCTTTTGTTGCTGGTGCAAATGCTGTGAATGCCAGCTCTATGGCTGGTCATGCTGCAGAAGACCAAAAAGCTTTGGAAGAGGCTGGAAGAGTAAGTTCTTCAATTTTAACTACAGAGCTCTTGTGCGAGATCACTTTTAATAACACTGTAGTTATATTATGGCTGACTCAATTGTCCAAGATAAATGAAGGGTGTTGAGGGGAATGTTTATATGTCTTCAAGAAAAGCAAAACACAGATAACACAAACCATCTGCAAATTAGAATATAAAAACGCATTTGAAAATCTTTTTAGTGGATTTCTGGGCAGTGGCAGCAGAAGCAGCCCTAGCACCAGTGCACCTTGTGTCTAGGATGAGCAATGTGCCCTGCACTGCTCTGCTGCAGCCAGAATTGTTGCAGCATTGATACCTTTTTATTCTGTCATAAAGGCAAGCCATTAATGTGGTCAAGAGTTTCAGGGTACTGTCTTTATTCACCTGATAGTGGTCTTCCAGGAGACAGAAGCAGTCCATGCAAAAGAGCAAGTTGTGTCCAGATTACTACTGCTTGTCCTTGTTTTATTAAATTTGGTTTCATTAATGAGGGCCACAACCCATGGGTTAGAGAAGACAATGCTGATGAAAAATTTCATTTCTCAGGACTTTCCTGACCTTGATCCCTACTCTTAAGCAAGCACATTCTGATCTAAAATAATAAATACTAGAGCATAAATCAAGTGCTCAGAAGATATCTTGCATATTGCAGTTGTAAGAGTAATAAGAGTTGTACCTCTTATTTGTTTAATATCTTTGTTTAGATTTCAACAGAAACAGTTGAAAATATAAGAACTGTAGCTTCACTGACCAAGGAAGAAGCATTTTATGAAAGATATGTTGCTAGTTTGAATCATACATATAGGTAGGTTTTCTTTCTTTACAGTACACTTCAGTCTTCCAGATTTACTGTAAATACCTTTCTTGGAGCCTAACCAATACCCAAAAGACTGGGACTATTATCAATACCTGTTCACATAGCTTTGAAATGTGTATAGGCTCTATATTTTAATATACATTCTTAAGTGCAGAGTGAAAAAAACTTTCGAAGGATTTCTCTTTTATTATGCAAACACTTTATAAACTGCATTCTCTGCATATGTGTTACAGAATATTGTGTTTGCCTACAATATAAGATATATGTTCACTCCTTATCAGTGTATTTTACTGATACTACTTAACTTAGGAACTGACAGTTCCACCACACCCTTTATAACATAAACCAGTTTTATTCCCCTCATATGACTTTGAACCCTGAAAATAACTTCATACATTTCCCTTGTTTGATCCACTATATCCCACTGACTTTTCTCCACTGAAATGCATTTGAATCACCATGGTTGCCAGATTTTTCTAGCTCCATTTTATTTAAATAAAATAGCCCAAAATCTAAATTGCTTCTAAAGTAAAAGAAGGAATTGAAAATTATCTATTGCAAAATCTGTCCTCAGCCAAAATAATGTTAAAACTCAATGTCTGGTGAACTGCTAAGAACCCGGATTTGGGCAGGATGCTTGCTTGGACTGTCACAGGTCTGATTTACAGCTCAGATTAGAAAAGAGATTTCCTCTTCTTCAGAGAGAATCCTAAACAATGAGGACAGAGAGTTCACCAGATTCTTATTTGGTGTGTGTTCAATTAGCTATACAAAATAAAACCTTTCCAGAGGGATAGATTGGGAAATAGTGGCAAAGTCTGATTTCCTATGGGGATACCCAGCAGTGAGCCCCTGCTCTGCTCAGATGGGATGAGCTGGTGGAAGCCTGCAGGCAGCTCTTAGGCCAGGCTGGAGCTGCTTGTTTTCTTAATACAATGGGTCATATGGGGTAGTTATTAACTTATTTCATTTTAACTAACTGCTCTAGTGACCCACCCTGCTATAAAAGCAAAGGAAGTGAATTCAATTTAACATAACTGAGGATCAAGGATTTCATTGCTTTCTGTCCTAAGGGTGGTTCTGTGTCGTGAAGCCAGGGGCCCTTAGGGTCTGGCAAGGATTGTTTGTGAGTGTGGGTGTTGTGGGCTGATTTGTTGTGGTTTTGGGGGTGAGCTGGGTTGCTTGAAAATTTTATTCCAAAAGTCTTGCTATCTCCCAACAAGTGTCTGTTGTTTCTCTTTTACAAGTAATTTATTTTTTTACAAGTCTCTTTTTTTTATCAGAAAATCTCTGAGAAAAGCCCCTTTCTATGGATTTACCTACGGAATAGCTCAGTGTTCAGAGTACTTTATTAATGCAGCAGCCTTCAGATTTGGAGCATGGCTCATTGCTAATTGTTTGACCAACTTTGAAAATGTATTTATGTGAGTATACTTTATAAAACATAAAAATTATCAAAATCAGTAAGCAGTGTAGTGATTTCAATGCATGCAAATTATTTTATCAAATTACAAAGGTAATGGTGCATGGGAATCCAGGAATTCAGTCTGATTGGGAGTGTTCTTTGGGCATAAGGGCTGTTTTGGGGAAAGGTGCATATGTGGGCAGTGAAAATAGTAAGAGTGAGCAGCAAGCTCAGCACACCTACTATGGAGAAGCCTTTGCCCTTTGACATCCCTTCCAGGCAGAGGGTGTTAAAAAGAGAAAGGACATGACACCACTGTTCAGCTGTAAAGCAGCTATGAGAACAAGCTGACCTTCCTAATACTGGATGACGTCTTGGAGTGTGAGGAGCTCCAGAAATATCATAACCTAAAGGTGCTAAAAAACTTTATTCTGAAGGTATTTTTTACACAGTAGGAAAAGAATGCATTGTTCTACCCAGAATGAATCATGCTTTGTCCTTTACTTTTTAGAGTCTTCTCTGCTGTCGTGTTTGCAGCTATGAATGTTGGTCAGTCTTCTTCCATGGCACCAGACTTTGGTAAAGCTCGAATGTCAGCCCAAAGAATCTTTCAGCTTTTGGACAGAAAACCTCTTATTGACAGTTACAGTGAACAAGGTGAAAAATTGGTAAGGGTTGGTGGTGTTTTGCATGGGGGTTTGAGGGGGGTGGTATTTGAGATCTGTTTCTTTGGGGTTTGGGTGTATTTTTTTTTTTTTGTAAGAGTGTTCTTTTTTCACAGGAAAAAGATGTTGTAACAAACTAAATTAGTAATTATCTATTACCAGCAATTGTATTCACAGATGCCTATTTCTTAGGGTGTCACAAAAGGATGCTGAATTAGGATGACCTAATTGCAACCTGAAGGGAGCCTACAAGAAAGATGGAGAGGGACTTGTTACAAGAGTATGTAGTGATGGGACAAGGGGGAATGGCTTCAAACTGAAAGAGAGTAGGCTTAGATGAGACACTAGTAAAAAATTATTTACTAAGAGGGTGGAATGAGTTGCCCCAAGAAGTTGTGGATATCCTATCCCTGGAGGTCTTCAAGGTCAGGCTGGATGGATCTCTGAGCAACCTGGTCTAGTGAAAGGTGTCCCTGCCCATGGCAGGGGGGTTGGAACCAAGATGTTCTTTAAGGCCCCTTCCAACCTAAACCAAACAGTATATTAATAGTGGTACTGACTTATTTAGGGACCATATTATTTCTGGGTTTCAGACAAAAGTCTATGGCCTTTAACGTAGTTTTTCTCTAAATTATTTAAAAAAAAACACTTTTCATTCTACTGACTAACAATGTAAATGGCTTCAGGAAAACACTGATAATGTCAGTTCCAATAAAAGTTTTGTTGTCTTTGTAAGGGTTTATAGGAGAAATAAAATATTAGAGCATTTTTCTACTTATTTTGTAAATAAGAGAGATTAGTTCCTTTACAGACAGACACTTTGCCAAAAGCCATCCTATTTCATTTGTGGAAAATCTTAAAATTAAAAATGGGCTCTTATGAAGTCAAAACAAGCTTAATTAATAAGTTTACTCTAAAGTTGGAGGAGGAAGGATACAAGCAAGGAAAATAAAAACCAAAAAATACCCAAAGAGCCTCACTTCTAAACCAAAATTGTCATTAAGGAGGCTGACCTCACGTCTTGTCAAATTTCTGCATGTAGTGCTTTCAATTTACATGTTCTGGAAGGATTACAATGGCAATCCATGTTCATCTAAATTTAACTTCCCATGCAGGTTTAAATGGTAGCTCCTCCTCAGGAAGCCATAATCCAGTTTTCTATAAATTCAAGCTTATGTACAGGATTTTCAGCCTTTAAAGTTCTGAGCATGCTTGCATGTTTTCTTGAACCAGGGTTCTCTGGCACAGGCATTGAAAGCCTTGGCAGAAAGTCTCCAGTAAAATAAAACTCCAGTAAAATAAAACTTAACACTTTTAGTATAGACTGGACTTAACTGCCAGTGATGCCTGTGACTTAGCAAAACAAAGCTTTGAGTTCATCAAATTAGGTTATTACCTGCTGTGAGAGCATTGTAGTAGTGGTGCTACTACACCACTACTGTGGTGGTATGTGCAGGAGGCTGGCTCCTACCCCAAAGAACAAGACAGGCAATAGCCTTGGCATGTGCCTCCTTTCTTCCACTTGGGCTTAAATATCAGCCTGGCTAGGATGGCTAATTAACAACTATCACTGCTTTTTAAAACACAGCTTGTCCTTTGTGCCCTGAAGAATTTAGCTCTGCTATCTTAGTCTCTGATTTTGACCTTGTGTTACATTTGTTCAAACTCTGCTACCTGCAGGGTAAGATGAGGAAAGCAGATGATGCAGTTTATATCACAAGTCGAATAGTCTCAATTAAATGTATTAGAAATCAAAATTCTGGGTATTGTCTATTTTTCTTAAGAGGGTAGTTGGGCACTGGAACAGGCTCCCCAGGGAAGTGGTCACAGCACCAGCCTGACAGAGTTCAAGAAGTGTTTGGACAACATACTCAGGCACATAGTGTGACTCTTGGGAATGGTGCTGTGCAGGACCAGGAGCTGGACTCAGATACTGGAGAGTGCCTTCCACTTCAGCTTGTTCTGTGCTTCTGTGATATTCTTTTCAAAGATGAATTGAAAAATAGACACAAGAGTCAGATGCAGAAAATTTCTCCAAAAGGATGTAGCGATTTACAGAACATCCTATAACTGGAGATACCATGTTCAGTCCAATATGTCATTTAAAAAAATTTCAAAAGCACTTTTGAAAATACCTTCCAAAACTTTCTTGGATCTCTCACTTTAATAACCATGTCTTAACAAGTGTTGTTATAGTTAAGGCTAATAAATGTTAATATGAGCATGTGAACTCTCTACTGCTTTTCAGAGCCATTTTGAAGGCAACATTGAATTCAGAAACGTTCATTTTGTATATCCAACAAGGCCTGAAGTTCAGGTTTTGCAAGGACTCAGTGTGAAGGTTAAAAAAGGACAGACTCTGGCATTAGTAGGAAGCAGCGGCTGTGGCAAAAGCACATCCATTCAGCTCTTGGAGAGATTTTATGACCCTGTGGAAGGACAAGTGGTAAGAATAGACTTGTGTTGTGGCTATTAATAGTAATTAAATTTACAGAACTCTTTATCTGCCAAGGTTTCAGAAGCTTTTGACAAGCCTGGCAGTCCCTCTGTTGAGATGCCTTTTTTTAGAGGTGTGAGTTACTGAGATGTGCCTCCAGTGGATCTGTAGACAACCCCCAAACCCCTGTCATTGCCTGCCCTGTGCATTTGCCCACATGTATGAGCAGTGGCATCCATGATGGCACAGTGTGCTTCCTCAGGTCACAGATCTTGCCTGGGAAAGGAATGACCATGTCTGGCTGCACTTCTTCCCCAGGGCTCCTCACACCCTGATCAGACATGGGCATAACACTAATGTATCTTGCTTGTCAGTGTGTAAGTTTTCTTGCTGATGTGAATTAATATATTAGAGACACAGATACATGCTTCAGATAACACAACTGTAGTCTCATATAGATGTTACTGTGTCACCATCAGGAGGTCCCAATTGCTTTTTGGTGCAACCCCTGTTAATGGGTATAAAAAGTCAGAAGAAACCTCCTTTGGAGGTCGTAAGATTGAAAGGCCTAGAGCTGAGAATATTTATTGTTGTGTTCAGCTTTTTAAGGGACAGGCTTTCCCATGAGCTTCCAGGTGCTTCTTGTGGTCAGTAGGGCTGGAAGGACACAAGAACAACCTGTTACCTGCATGTTGTTTCTGCCTGCTAGCAAATGGAAGCAAAACAACACAAAATTAAAAACGAATGCAGGAAAATATTTCATCTATTCTGCTGGTTCTTTTCCATTTAGCATGCAAAAAATTTACGTGATTACATCTGGTAAAAAAACACATAATGGGCTTTCTCTTAGAATTCAGGTTTCCTGTTTACAGCAGGTATGTGTGGATGAGCTCAGTAGCCAGCTTGGCATCATGTTTATTTTGCTTTTTCTAGCTAGCAGATGGATTTGATACCAAATCTCTGCATTTACAATGGCTGAGGTCCAGGCTGGGCCTGGTGTCACAGGAGCCCATTTTGTTTGACTGCAGCATTGCTGAAAATATCCAATATGGAGACAACAGTAGGGTGGTTAGTCAGGAGGAAATTGAAGAAGCAGCTAAAGCAGCAAATATCCATGCCTTCATTGAAAAACTGCCAGAGGTAAGAGACAGTGATGTTTTCTTCACAGTGGGACCATATATTTGGAATGATATAGAGATATCAAGGTAGTGCTTACTTGCATGGATCAAATTAAAAATGAACACTTTTGTTTCCCCTAGTATAATAGCCTTTATGTTTTAAAATGTCAATGTGTTTCAAGCTCAAAATCCTTTTTAGTTTGTTAAAAAAAAACAAAAACAAACCAATGTTTCCATTATTACAGTGGTAGACAACCCAGGATATTTGGGGGGTGAGGGGCAGGTGGGGAGAGGGAAATGTGAGGATGTTCTATGTACAAGTAAGTGCTCATAATATTTTTTAATATATTTTTCCTTTGACAGCAGAAATGCTTCAAGTTACTCTGAT
The DNA here is from genome assembly GCA_013397075.1 of Rhabdornis inornatus. Classification (NCBI taxonomy): domain Eukaryota; kingdom Metazoa; phylum Chordata; class Aves; order Passeriformes; family Rhabdornithidae; genus Rhabdornis; species Rhabdornis inornatus. Next base: position 125,702 of record VWZS01006097.1, read on the forward strand.
AAAGACTTTTATTTTTCTAAAACAATTTAGTAAAACAGAGTAGTATATTTCTAATTGAATGTATATGCACAGGGAGTGTTTCTTAATAAGTACAGAGAGGCAGTAAATCAAAAGTGAATGGCATGGCATTTGACCTTCATGCCTGACAAGAATTCGGTTCTAACAAGGAAAAATACTTTGATAGTTTGTTTTCACTGTAGTTCTGGGTACCTGAAACTGAGGTAATAATGGTGAAAAATATTTCATTTTCATTACTACTAATAATGTTTGAGAAACTTAATTCACATGCAATGCAGTATCAAATTCTTCGTATATATATCAGGAAGCCTTAATTGTTAGTTAATCTTATGATTATATGTTCTGTGGATGCTTCTCTGCTGATACCATTCAAGACCTATTCCAGCCTTTGAGGGAGTAAATTTTCAGACTGGGTATGAATAGATGTGGCTGTATTTATAATTGCTTGTACTAGAGGTGCTTATAAAGCCTTAGTTTTCTTAAAACCACATGCACTATTCTTTCTTCCAAGATGAAAATGCTTAACTTTACTAGCCATTAATAATATTACTTCTCTAATCTTCCTTCTCAAAGAGTATTCACTGGTGACCTTTATCATTTTTTAACACCCAGAAATATAATACCCGGGTGGGTGAGAAAGGAACACAACTTTCTGGAGGTCAAAAACAAAGAATAGCAATTGCCCGTGCTCTGGTTCGTAATCCTGCTGTTCTGCTTCTGGATGAAGCTACCTCTGCTCTTGACACGGAAAGTGAAAAGGTGAATAATGATTATTATGTGAAATACTTATGCCTATGTACATGGCTAGTTGCTTTCTGTAGAATAGAATTAAATCAAACATGCTACAGATGCTCAATTGTGGAATAAATCAGGTGTATCACAGTAGCTTACCCACCTGAAATGTTTGAATTGAACTATACTAGAAAGCTGTTTATATTTACTAAATAAAAAGTAGAAAAAACCTGAAACTTTAAGTATAAAACTCCACATTGATCTGATACCCCTCAGCTGTCTTCCTATCAGATGTATTTGATGGTAAATACTGAATTTGTGTTCTGACCTGAGCTGGATGCCCAAGAACCCCCTTTTCCATGTCTCACACTTGTTTGATGAGGCTCACTAACCTCAGTGAGAAATCCTGCTGAGTAAAGTCTCCTGTGTGCACTGACTTGTATATCTGTAGGATGTGTATTCAGCCGACAAGAGAGTGAGAAATCAAATGTTGTTCCTAGGACAAGGGAAGCCTTTTGAGGTGCTAACAGCATTGCCATGTTGTCTGTGTACAGATTGTCCAGAAAGCTCTGGATAATGCCCGGCAAGGTCGGACCTGCATCGTCATTGCTCACCGCCTGTCCACCGTGCAGACAGCCGACATCATCGTGGTAATCCAGAACGGAAGGGTGGTCGAGCAGGGCACCCACAGCCAGCTACTGGCAAAGGAAGGACACTACTATGCCCTTGTAAATGCACAAGTCTCTAATTAGTGCTGCTTGCTGAGTGGGGTTTTTTTCAGTTTGTTTTGTTTTTTTTACGGGAAGACATGAAAAGCTGTGCAGAGGATTCCTGTTGGCTGTGTCTGTGCTGACTGAGCAGGAACTGTGCTGCTGCCTGGCTGCTGTATCCTTGGCCCACACATCCATGGGGATGAGCCACACATGCCCGGTGCTGGGGCAAAGAAGGTTCACAGAGGTGTCCTAGGGGACTGAATGAGTTGAGCAGTTTGGCGTGTCACATGCTCTGGAGGGTCAGACCCGGTGTAGTCTCACCCACAGCTCAGGTGGGTACCCTGCTCTCCCTGACCCCCCAGACCCTGGCCCACAGCAGCTGCCATAGTCCAAGGTGATAACAGTATGACAGCAGTTAAGCATCATGGATAAACAACAACCTGGTGCTTGGGGTTGCTCTTTGGGTTTCTTCACCAGCCAGATGAAGTCATAAAGTCTTCTTTAGCTAAAGATGATTATCAATCCTTACTGAAAACTGAGATTCAAAAAAAAAAAAAATTGCATTAAAGAGAAGGATGTTGAAGCATGGGTTTGGTTTGTTCCCCTACTTTTTGCCACATTTCTCATATTACTGTGCTTCACACATTTCTTGTGTTGCCTGGAAAGGCTGACCTGGAACAGAGACTAGAGTAAAAGGAAAAAAATAGGTATTTATTGAAAGGATACACTTTGGGCAGTGCAAGACCCCAGCCGGGGCTACACCCAAATCAAATCCAAGATAGATCCTGGTCGCGAGTCACGAGTTTTTACAATTTTATAAGTTTTGGTTCATCTACATATTGGGGTCAATTATCCAACCACAGCCCCAGGCTATGAAGTCTCATCCCCCTGGCTTGCTCCTTTCCTTTGCCATTGTTTATGCTTTTTGGGTACCAGTTGTCCTTGATTCTCTAGCTAGAAAGGAATTGCTTTGTCTAACTACCCTGTGAAGAGAACTTATTAACACCTACTAACATCTAATATGAAGTTTCAGAGTTACACACTAAGCATCAGAGATTCTGAAAAATATAAAAGCTAAAACCCAAGGCATCATTTGGATATTCAATACTCAGTTTCAGACAATAATTATAAGTTACAACCCTTCCATGTCAAGATAAACAGCATAAAAGATACCATTTTTTGTTTATTATTTTTCAAATGCTGACCTAACAGAGTTTAGTCATTCTTTGTATCCATCAAGATAATTTCAAAAGTTTAGTGAGGAGCTAGGATGGCATCTATTGGCATGGACTCCTGTCAGCCATGTAAACAGCTTTTCTTTAAAATACAGGAAAAAGGAAAAGTTGTTTTCAACACAAGTTCCTTTCTTTTTAATAGGCATGGTACTTAGGGTCATGGTTTAGTAGTGGACCTGATAGTGTTGGGTTAACACTTGGACTGGATCATTTAAGGGGTCTTTGTCATTCTAAATGAGTCTGTTATTCTATGAATAATTTCTAAGATTTTTTTTAAGTGTTGGCAAAGCTTGTTTATACATGTGTTTTAATAATTTGTTATTCCTCTGATATACTCCTCAGGGTGCTGCAATACATCCTTTAACTGTTGAAGAATATGTACTCTGTAGTCAGAGTGACTCAGCAGCTGGGGTTTTTTGGCTGGTTAAACCCAATTGCAGCATTTTAATTTTCCAAGGCTTTACATGTGGCTTTGGGCTAGGATTTATAGCCTGGAGCAACCTGCAGTACTTGATAATTTCCAGATTGTAGCAGACAAACTTACAGTAATTACCATCTCCTTTGCTCACTTCAACTATTTTCCGGCATCAGGACCTACAAGGGGAATAAAACACACAGAATGAAATCTGATCTCAGGTTTGCCAAAATAAATACAGTTGTTCTCCCTCACAGTTTTTCTCAGAGACTGTTTCAAGAGGAATTTTTATGCATTTAGGCACCCCTCTTGTGTGATCTCTTAATTTTCTAGTGATAGGCACATACTGTGGAACTGCTGCCCTTATTACATTGCAAATTATCTAATGTGAGCTTGAATTAATTCCCTTTTCCTGGTCTTATTTCTAAGCTGAAGTTAAAATTACAAGCACTAGATTTTGATTCTCAGTTTTGAAAATAAAAAGGGAAGTAAATTCAGCATGCATTGTATCCATTACTTTTTGACATGCTGTGCCTGCCTATTAGCGCACAGATGGAGCTGGATGACTTTACTAACTCCATGAGATATAAAGAGAAATATGTTCAGCTTGTAGGCACTAATAGTAAACTCTAAGAGTTTATTTCAGACCATCCAAGTCACCTTCCTGGCTGGATATGCCCATAGAGCTTACAAACTGGCTATGCTCTGATTAAAAGGAGACCTAAATTAAGAGAGAAATGTATGTCAAAAGCACCTATTTCAGCACCAAGCCCTGTATAGTACAGAAGGCAAAAGGAAAATCAAAAATCCTAACAGAGGATTTCTTGTCTCCACCAAGTAAATGCTCAATTTTTCCTTCAACATGTTTTCTAAATGCCTTCTCTGAAGTCTTCACTCTCTTTTCTGGGAATTCATATCTTAATAATTTCATAGGAGACTTAGATCAGTTCTGGCATTAAGCAAGTGTCTGAGCTAAGTGCTCCTCTTTTAGTCATGAATGAGGCCTTTGGTGTTTCTTGACAAGCATAGGCCAATGTGTTCCCTTCACCCCTATCCTTGTGGCAGTCATTTTGGAGGTGAGGTCCCCAGTGACTCAACATATTGTAGGCATGTTTGGAGAACACTAGCACTTGTGTATGGTTAGGGGAGATTTTTAACTCTGGTACCTGGGATGTAAAGCAACACAGAACAAACATTTCAGGAGAAAAATGTAATTATAACCATGTCCTGATTCTGGCCAGGACAAGGTTCGTTTTTGCAGCAGCCAGGAGGGAGCCTGGTCAGGACCCAAAGGGTATTCTCTACCACCTCGTCACTGCCAGGGGTGGGGCAAATGGAGTTTCTTCCAGGAAGAAGAAGCTCTTCTTGGTCAAATAAGTGTGAAATTTTTATAGCAGCGCTCCAGCTTGGCCCCCATTTAAGGCTCATCTGCTGCCTGCAACCATGGGTACTCTGCCCAGGGAACTCAACTCTTCCAAGGAGAAAAAACCAGCTTACCTAAGGGAGACTGACAAGAAAGCTGGAGAGGGACTTTTTACAAGAATGTGCAGTGGTAGGTCAAGGGGTGATAGCTTTAAACTGAGAGAGTACATTAAGAGCAGATATTAGGAAGAAATTCTTTACTATGCGGGCGGTAAAGCACTGACATGGGCTGCCCAGAGAAGAGCGGATGCCCCACCCCTGGAAGTGTTCCAGGCCAAGGTGGGTGGGGCTGTGAACAAAGTGGTCTGTGAAAGGTGTCCCTGCCCATGGTGGGGAGGCTGGGAGCAAGTGATCTTTCATGTCCCTTCCAACCTAAACCAACCTGTGATTCCATGGAGAGCAGAAAAATTCATGCAGTTTATCTGGAGATGTGGCTGTGTCTTGCTGAAGCAGGAAATACAGTGGCAGCTTTTCCAAGGTGTTTCCAAACTCTCCTGTTTCTTAATGGATTTGGATAATAGTAGAGGAATGTGGTCTGGCAATCACTAGAACTATATCCAAACTGCTAATAAACTGGACAAAACAATGGGTGAAAGCCTGTACTTTACCTCCTTTCTGCGTATCCCTGCTGCTGCAGGTAGACAAACCAGACTTCTGTAAAACACATCTCTGTGTCTGAGACATTAAAGTGCTTCTAAGATCATCAATGTAGTAAAGAAGAGAAAGAGCTGGGCAGCAAGGCCACAAACAGCATCCATGTAGTTTCTTCTTATGAAATGCACTTGAAGGGCTTATTTTGTTTAGTCCTGATCCTTAGGTACTTGTATATGACTGGTAGTTTTAGATGCAAAGGTAGAAGAATCCAGTTGCCTTGTTATCGTTTCTCACCTTCCAGCTGCCCTATATATAAGCTTCACCACAGATTGCCCATTGCCCTGACATTTTCCAGGGTTATGGCTGTCCCTGACTGTTCTCTTCCAGTTGCCTGCACTGCTTTTCCTCCTCAAGCACCTTCCTAGCACACACAACAGATGCTGCACCGTGTGATCTGGTGAAAAATGCAGACAGAGATGAGAGGGGAAGTGACAAAAACAACAGCAAAGCTAAAGGATTACTTTCTACTATTATCAAAAATTTCTCGGGAGAAAACTGGTTACTGCATTCAGTAAATTAATCATTTACACTGGATTGATTTCACCTGCCTCTGTGCTGTGCCTTGTTATCCAGAGTGCAGGCAGCTCCCATCTGCATGAAACCCTAGTAATTATCTCATTTTAGCGTTTTACTGCCTACCTGGTCCATCAGCAGTTAAGTCCAGAAACTATTTTCTGAAGTATATCTTTCCATTTGGAAATAATAATTTGTCATGCCCTTAGGGAAGCTCAGACATCCACTGGAGTTATCCCCCTCCTGCTCAGTGACATCAGTATCCCAAGCTCCAAAGCAAACTTGCTAAGCCTTCCTGTAATTCTCCTGAAGATGCCAGGCTACTGAATGCTTTCACAGAAAGATGTTTTAAAGTCATGTTAGCTCAACAAATAGATTTTGTGGACTTGCTTATATTGACCAATATACTTTTCATTGCACCGTTCTTTCCACAGGAGTAACATTCTCATTTCTTTCTAATCCTTATGAACAGAAAGTGTTTTCAGTGCCCTCTCTCTCCTACGTTGTCCGAAGCAAAATCACCTTGCATTCAATCAGCCCTGGAATAGTCCCTTTTGTTATGGTCCTTGAAGTTTGATAGAACAGCTATATGAATATGGCTATTTTTGCGGAAATAATTGTTCAAGTTCACACCAAGGAAAAAGGGATATTCTCAGTATTTGATCCACTGTGACCAGCATTCATGGAGAATGCACGTTATTCTACCAAGAGGGTAACAAGGGGGAAGAGGCACTGCTGTGGGGCATTTGCCACTTAACTGCAGACAGTTGGGTCTGAAGCAGTCAACCAGATTACCTTTAAAGTGCTCTAGGACATGGCTCTTCTGTTTCCAAACCTCTGCCTGAACAGACAGTGAACTAAATCAAAGTGCCTATTTCTTACCATAAATCGAAATTAAGAGCATCAGTTTTTAGTCAGAGTATACATTTACATTTATATCAGATGAAGAGAGTTCAACTCTGAATGTTTTATCTTTCTTAAAGAGATCTCTAGGTTAGTTTATCAGTCCCGCAAATAATTTTGGAGATCCTTACCTGGGATCTCCAGGCATCTCTAGATAAGCACTAGGGAGCCCAGTCTTGCAGCCAACTGCTTCGAGGAAGAGGAAGGATCTATGCTGTAAGGGCCAGTTTTTGTCATCTAGATATTACCAGTGCAAGAAGCTTTGGAGTGAAGGAAATACAGCCAGGAAACAGGAAATATTTTTCCTAAATGTGATAAAAATGAAAGGAAACATACAAGTTGCAGAAGAATACAAACCAGCTTTTAACCATGGCTGAATTAGGAGAATTTGCATTTTTCCCCTCTTGGATGGCATGTGGAAAATTTTAAACCAGAAGTTAACATTTTCATGAATCAAAATAGTTGATGTGTCTAGCATCTACATATAATGCCTTTTATGACATCACACTAAAAATGATGAGTTCCCATTTTCACATCTGTTACACATATGAACATATCCCTGACAATGCAGCATGTGTGTTTCTTCAAAGAAAACTCGACCAAAAAACTATCACTTTATACAGCACTAATAGGTTTGGTTATAAACCCGGTATATGTGTTTACCACAAATGAACTGTATATCAGCAACACTGAATACGGAAACAGAATTATAATGGGTGACTTCTATTATTCTAGAGCAATATGAAGAGATATATGCAATGTTGTTTACTTTTCAGTATTCAGTAATGTAGTTTTAGTTGGAATAAATAGGATTCCCAATACAGACTTACACTATTTTCTTCAATTTCTTATTTCACACATACTTTGAGACCTGGGACAACTTTTTCCATTAATTGATACCAATTCTTTTAGGACTCTTCCAGTGTCATGTTTTAATGCTTTCTTTCTCTATCTCTCTCTCTCTTTTTTTTTTTTTTAGGGTATATCTTAGGGCCTCACTGCAATTGTTTTACACTCATAAATTTAGATACACACTGTGATAGTGTATTTTGATTCTGATGAATTTGTCTGCATCCACCAGCATCATTTAATCTTTGGATCTACCACTACATAATTGTTTTTTTAAAAAATAAACACAGTTATGAACACATTTTTTCTAAGAGGAAAATGTCTAATTTGCCCCACTTTAGAAAAGAGGAAAGCATACTATTTATTTATTTATTTATTTATTTTTATTTATATTTATATATATATATGAGAGCATACTTAAATGGTTATATAGTTCTATATTTATAAAATATATATGACTGTATACATATATTCATTGTAGCTTAGTTTAGGATAAGAAGTTTGAAAATAATCTGAGAAAAAATTCAAATTAATCACGGGAAAATTCCATTTACTGTCAGCATTTTAGTTCAATTTTGCAGCCAAAACTAGCTTTTTCTCCTGAAAATCTCTCTCTAATCATACTTTGATGATGTAATTTCTCTTTTCAGCTTAGTCAGACTATTAAGTTCTCCCTTGGCTCACATACTGCACTTGTCCGCATGATGCCAGTGACTCACACATATTTATTCTGTTTTTCAGTAGATAAACCATTAGTTTTATATCTAGGCCTTTTAGCCATACCTCCTGAGAAAGCAATTAAACTCCTTGCACTTGAAAAGCCCAAACAGCTCAGTCTAAGAAAGCACCAGAGGGTCTGTCCAGCTGCCCCTGGCTTTCATGAGAAACAATATTATGAAAAACTGCACAACTCAAAACAGCTTTTTTGAAAATACTTACAACAAAAGTAAACCTTTCCTCATCTCTCTGCTTTGCCGGAGGCTTCCTTTCTTCCAGAAAGCATAGTTTTCCAGTGAAGGCTTCATATTTCATTCTTCCCCCATCCATCCTACAGTTGCACATCATTCTTGAACAAACGGGGAACAGAAATGCCCCATTGCTGCTCAGAACCCCACTCAATGTTAGAAAATGCTCAACATAGAAGGAGCTTAGAAGTGCCACCCACCATGGCAAACACCATCACACTGAGTGTCCTTAAAAACTAAGTCAAGCCAATGGCAACACAGCTTATCCCACTCTAGTCGTCATCACACAGTACTGCCAAGCACCAGGGAAGAAATATGCTGTGCAGTGGCATTTAAAATGCATTTCATTAAAGTTCAGCTTTTGATTCGACTTCTTTAGCTTGTTTTCATCTTTATGGGGAGCATAGTTCACATAAAACTGCATTTTATCCTCTTTGATGTCAAGTACACTCAATCATAATGCCACCAGGAGTGGCATATTCGTATAAACATCCACAGGTGCTTATAATAGACTTGTGCTAACACTAGTCACATTTTTGTCTGAATCTCAGGTTTTTAATTAAAAACACAAAAGCAAAAGAACAGGCACTGATTTTTTTTCATGTTGCATATGAAAGCTTGTGTTCTTTGGTTACAAGTGATTTGTAAATAGCAGAACATTGCTAAAAATTACCTACTGCATTGCATACTTGTATTTGGGGTTTTTTTAATATCAGTAACTCTATTTGTTTTCCCCAAAATCTGATGGAATTTCCTTCATCTCCACTATTTCTTCTCAGACTGCCCCAGGTTTTAGTCAATACTTCAGTGGCAAAAGCTGACTCACAGAAAGAAACTTAGGTATCCTGGTAGCTCCATCCTACACTAAGACTAGCAAGGCCCCATTTAGTGAGACATAACTTGAAATAATGTTTCTCTGGAAACAGAGGCACACAAAAAGTGGCTGTGTCTTATCTACTGTGCAGGGAGATAAAGATGTCCTGATCCACTGTTAGGACTGGAAATGTCTGGGAACTTCCAATACTGACATGCAGTTACTGCATGTAAACCTAGTTTGATGGCAAGTCAGAGTCCAATGGGACTTTACTATAATTGTAAAGGTAAATTGTTATATTTGTTATTTGGACAATTGCCTTTAAAATAGGGCAGCGTTCTGATGAGGCAAGGAAAATCCTGTCCCAAATGAGACCAATCTAACAAAAAATAAAACAGGAAAAAAACCCAAACCTTAAACACTTAAAGTACATGCATAGGTAAATACACACAAACAGAATCATGTCCAAATCTTTCTCAGGACTCTGCGCTATTTTAACCTTTAAGAAAACTTGGCAACCATTCAAGGTTGAATTGAAGGATAGTCAGATGTGGGTGTTTTCTGGAAGTATTTCATGAGGCTTGAGGCGTAAATTATGTTCTACAGGGACATTAGCCATCCATCTTTTGCATGGCCTTCCTTCTTTCAGTTCATCATATTCTCTTGTCCTATCTTGCTTCAGAATAAATGGCAAGCATGTCAAGAGAGGGGGAGGAATTTCCCCAAGCTGTTTATGAAATGACTGGCACCATCCAGCTTCAGTCTTGTCAGAACACTTTCAAGCAGAAGAAACACAATAATAACCCTCAGTGTGCCTCTCCCAGTGTTCACCACACAAAAACTGGTTTTGTCATGATGAGGGTGTCTGTGCCACTCATGTGAACCTGCCCGGCACAGCCACCACCTGCACTGTGGTCCCTGTCCCAGGGAACCCTTGCAGTGCTGTCCAAGGTGGGACACTCCTTCCCTGCCCTTCTCCCATGGGAGACCACTGGGGTCCAGGGCTGCTGGCCGTGCCCTGTATGGGCTTTCTGAGCAAGCCTTGCCCCCTGGTCTGGTCTGGAGGAGAAAAGGTGTCATCTGTGTTTTCATCCTGATTTCATTTTATTATCTGGTTTTAACACTTTTACTGTTAAAAAAACCAACACCCAGCTTCCTCATATTGATAAAGTGCCACCTTTCCTCCTTCCTTAACACAAGCCCAAAAGCTCTCAGGGCCTTTTAATGCTTGAATAGATAGTAAAATATTTTTAAGTTGCCATAAATCAATGTTTTTAGCCAAAATAGGTCTTGAGCTATGTTTTCATAAGAAATTCTCTGGATCCTCAATGCAGGATATATCTGAGATTCCTGAAGAAGAGCAGTATTAACAGAGCAAGGTGATGATACTCAGTCAGCTTTTGTTATTGGGATGAGAAAGGTTTCAAGGCAGTTAACCTTAAGGAATTCTGACTTCTGATGTAAGTTTAGTATCTCACATGCTCCAAGAATTAAATTATAATAATTTACCAGAAAGGTTTTTTAACTTGGACAGAGAAAAGGAGAATTTGAAATAATAGCCTTGACTTAAATTCTCATCTGTTTTTTTTCTTCCTTTTTTATTTTTAAGTATATATCATGTGAGTTGCATGACATACAATATGACTGAGGGAGGAAAGAAAAGGAAAACAAACAAAAAATTCAGGAGAACAAAACCTCTCACCCATTGGGCATTTTTGTGTAATTTACAAGGCAAATTCCTCAGGTCAGAGTCTCATCTTTGGGGATTTTCAACTTCCCCAGTCTTGAGGAGAGCAGAGGCTATTGCACATCAGCAGGCACTGACCCCCCACAGAGAAGTGACCTGTCAGATAAGAGATTGCTTTTGTTCCCTCCAAGCTTCCAGGAAGGTACACAGTGCACAGATCAGTGTTTGTGTTACTGCTGAAGGGAAGGATTTCAGCCAAAAGAGGTTGCCAGCCCTGGCTTTTTAATGAACCATGTGCTGACAGGCCTGGTTGTGAACTGTTACAGATGTGCACTGGCCAGTCTAACGAGAGGCAGGAAATTCGGGAGGCCAAAAAATCTCTTTGGATTCTCTGCTGTGATGGTAGTATCAAAACTGCTTGTGCTCTACCTGGCATTGCCAAGCAAGGGGTATGCCAGCTGTCCTTAATCAAAACACTTCCATTTGGGGTAAAGGCACTGGTGTGTGTTGATTGCCATAAGAGGAAATAAAAGAAGAGCTGAGTCACTAGTCAAGAATGAGAGCATAGGCAGGAAAGGATCCTGCAGTGGCACATTAATTATATTAGCATTTTCTGTGATTCCCCTGCTACGTAACCACAGATGCAGGAGTGTGAGTGGGGGCTGCAGTGGAAAAGGAATTGGCCAGGATGAATGATGTGGCAAGTAAGGGAAAACAAACCCTTGGTGACAGAGCAAAAACCCCTGAAACATTCTCCTTCCTGCAGAGTGGAGTCTCCTGCTGATGTGTCCAGTACGGAAGAGGCACCTTTTCCCAGTGCTTCAGCAGAGGAGTGCTCTGGTATTTCTCTCAGAGCATGAGTCAGACCCAGGGGCTGCCAAAAATACATGCCAAGTCCTGCTCTCAGTTACGTGTGCCCACAACAACTCAGCACATGAGCAGATATATCAGCACCAATAGGAGCAGCTGTGGGCTGCTCTGTGCAGCTCTGCAGCTCCTCCATTTCACCTCTTTTCTCCCTCTGAAGTCTGATTAGCAACTGGATTGCAGATGGTATTGCTAATTGTCTGGCCTGCAAATTTAATCAGATCAATGGAAAACGTCTGCTTTTACTGTTATTTGACAGATAAAACTTATTTATAACTACTAACTGATGAAGAACTAGCCAGCAGATGCCCCAGCTTGCTTGCTCTTTGTCATATGGACAGGCTTAGATACAAAAAAAAAGCACAGACAAGAACCCATGAAACAAAACAGGATGCATACACAGATCTTTTCCAGCAGAGCTAGCATTTGCCAGAACTGTAAAGCTACATAAGATATGCAACACTGACATCTGTTGGCACAGAAATTGTGTACTGATCTCTGCTTGTTTATTCTGTTTATTTTGTGGCAATATTTTTAGCCATGTTCACAGTGCTGTGAGTGCATGCCCCACGCTGTTGTAATAGCACGCTGCCACTCCAGGGCACAGCCCCACAAGCTGGCAGGGCTGCCCTGTAAAGAGCTTCTGGGATAACTTGCCAGTAGGACACTGAAAAATTCAGTCTAGACGGTGAATGGCCTATTCCCTTTGCACAATAGGAACTGCAGAGTCCATGCTTCTGCAATCCCCTCTCACTGTGGGCCCCCTCTTTTTGGCATGTTTTTATTTTAAATGCATTTCCACTTGTGTAAACATTCATTTGCAGCAACATTGTCTTGTGACATGCTGCATTCTGGGGAAAGACTTCCCTTCAAAAATCTCATCTCTTGGAAACTCAATGCCTCTCCAAGGGCCAGGAAGTTAGAAATAAAAGTGGTAGTAAAACTATTTCCTCTAGATGTAAAATCCTTGAGGCTGTGTGTAAGTCCAGCCACGGGGTACTGCAGTGTTTTACAACCCTCTGATTTCCCACCCCAAGAGGCAATTATTAGTTTGTGAATTTTGAAGGTCCTCAGTTGGAGTTTTTAGATCACTTGACTTGTCATGCCCATATGTTCAAAAAACAAAATTTGCGCCACAATAGTAACTTTCCTGATGAAGAGTCCCAGGGAATTTTGCAGTCAGATCCTGTTTGTCAATGAGCCTGTGCACTGAGAGGACAAGTGAGATTTAGTCAAGGTAGTAGTTAACATGAGGGCATTAGAGACTTTATCTGCTGCTCCTTGCCTGGCTGTGGACAATAAGCAGGTGGTTTTATTCCCTTTCTTATCATTGTATCCTCAACTTTTCTGATTTAGGGTGGCATGCTTTGAGTGTTTTGAGGTTTGCTTCTAACTGGAGCTGCCTGCTTACTGAGTTGCCAAAATAATGATTCTAGCTGAGTATGTGGTTCAATAGATATTAACTCCAGGTTATCTTTCCTCTTTTTCCCATAATTATATCTAAACTGTGTAGATCAATGCAAGAGGATAAACTGAGTTCCTGGAATAAAGTGTGCTTTAGTATTTCAGTAGTATTAACTCAGTTTAAATCTCCTATTCTGTTAGGATTTTTTTGTTTTTTTAAGACTTCTTTCAGTGAAATTAATTTCTGATTATCTCATTCACAAGGAATTTACCTACTACCATGTGGCTCTGAAGAGATGTAGGGAAAACTTAAAGGATGATATACTTTAACCAAGAAACATTGGTTTGCTTTCCTTGTGTCAGCAGAGAAGCCTGGTAAAAAAGAGAAGAGGTCCTATAAAACTAATTTTAAAGTAGATATTAATATCTATTTTACCTGTGTCTGGTAATAAAGTGCTGTCAGGTTTTATGGTATGAATGAGTTTTAGGTTTCTCACATCTGAGCCAGGTGCCTGTAAAGAAACCTAAGCTGAGTAAGATTGCACATCATGAACTTCATGAGATCTGTATCAAAGGCCGAGAAGGCAGGCACAGTGAGGAGACTGGATTTCCATTGCTACTTTCTCAGAGAAAAGTGGTAACTAATGCATTTACTGCTAATGACAAATAAAATAGAGCACAAGCAGAGAAAATGCTGCCTTTAAGAGAGAGTAGTTTTCCTAGGTAGCAATGCAAGAAACTCCCCACTGAGCAGTCAGGGCTGTCAGTGGCATCAGAGCTGTCCTGAGTGAGCAGTTTTATGTGTGCAGGACACGATAATAACCCTGGGTGACAAGTTTTTCCCTCTTTCCATGAGTAATCACCCTGCTGGGTGACAACTCACTATGGAGTCCCTGTAGCCAGAGCCAAAGAAAGGCAAGGCAGAGCAAATTCACAGCTCATCACAAAGCTTCATTCAATTCTTTTTTAATTAAATTTAAAATATTGCTTTTATCTGTGTGCTTCTACAGATCTCATAACTGATTGTATTTTTGAATCCAGGCATGTGGCTCTTGATCTTGATTGTAAACTGAGTCACTGTTTTAGGATCTGCGATGGCACACAAGATTAGATGATCCACCATTATAAAGCAAAAGGAAGAAGCCAGAGTCAACAAGATCTCTTGTTAATGACCTATATTCCTTTATAAAAGGTTCATTAAATTGCAATATTTTCTTCATCAATAATGCAGGTAAGCTTGGCTTTTAAAAGTCTCTGCAGCAAAAACCAGTGAAATCTGGCAGCAAAGACAATTTGCTGGAGCTCAGAAAAACCCTTCTTGTTTCCTCCTTGGCTTCTTTCTTACACACATGTCCCTCCTTAATAAAGCTTTCCAGCACAGCATTGCTTGGGAAGCCATCAAGCAAAGCATTCAATTGCTAGCATGAGGATTAGGGGGCCCAGCCAGTGAAGTTAATATTAAAGAAATGCTAACATGGAGAAAAGTGCGAGGAGGAAAAAACCCACAGAATAAAAGGGTAGTCCAACAGGTTTTCTACTTTGCTCCAAATCTAACTTGGTGTCTTTTCCTGAGGTGTCAAAACTACTACTCACAGAATCACAGAATTTTCTGAGTTGGAAGGAACCCACAAGGACCATTGAGTTTTAAGTGAATGGCTCATACATGATCAATCCTATGACCTCACCATCACTAGTCTGAGCTTGGACATGGAAAGAATTCCTAATCTTTAGTTTTGTCCCTATAATGAAATCCTGACAGGTACTGACATGCGTGCTGAATTTGGAGAGCTGGAATGGACCCTAGGTGAAGATGGACATTACTGCAAGGAGATGGATATGCAACATTTTGTATTTTTTGATCCTTTTGTTTTTTCCAATATGTTCTGCAAAAAATATTGTTTTATGGGATTGAAGCACAGAGTGCCCCTCTAGCCTCGCTTACCCATGTGTCTTGCTGAGATGAAAATTGTAGGAGAAATATCCTAAATAACAAATCTTCTCCAAAATATATCACATCTATCCTTAATCCAAGTACAGCAACTTTCCCAATTCTGAAGAAAAAAGACTTGTCATTTAAAAATAATTGTATTGTTTCAGAAAACATCTTCCTGCTCCAAGCTTCATGCTGTCTTTAGGCGTGTTCCCTCCATCGTTTCAAATTTACTGTTGAAATATGGAGCTTATTTTTATGGTGTATGGTCATGAACTTTTTATTCACTTTTGTCAGCATGGGAATGTTTATTTCCATCAGAATTTTCTTCTAAATTCACTAATCCAGAAAAAAAAAGGGGGGGGGG
>VWZS01006097.1:141203-179394 GCA_013397075.1 Rhabdornis inornatus
AGCAGGTAATCTTTAGCGAAAACAGGAGGAGTAAAGAGAGGAGAAAAAAGAAAATATAAGAAAAAAGTTTTAATCCAAAAAGCTTCTGTATAAAATTGAGAAGATATCTCACTGAACTTACATTTTGGCTGACTATTGTTTATATGCTCAGGTTCCAATGCCTCACCAAGAAACACAGATAAGATACTAAAAAGAAAACCCTTTCAATACATCAACTGGAGAGTTGGCAGAATTGCTCTAGGAGTCGAGTATCAGTCTTGGGGAAAAGACAGGAAAGGTCTGGGTGGAATCTGTTCAGAAAATAAATATAATTTGCTGGTATTTTAAAGGAAAAGTGCAAAAAGACAAAAATTCTCATTAGTCAAAAGCAAGCCTGTAAGCACAACACAAAAAAATAGATCATAGCTCTTATTTCAAACAAGTTATACTCTAAAATCAATGATTTCATTAATTCATGAAGAAAATACCATATATTGACCCAAATCTCTGTACTCGTTCTGGAGAAACACATGTATATATATATATATGTCCAGACCGAAGAAAATATTAATTTTATAACACATACATGGTGTACAAATATGTATCGTATGCAATGGTGCATTTAGTACATTCAATATATTACATGTCATAAAAGTATATCATAAATATGTGGTAGTATTTAAATTGCAAATACATAGAAGTGTGTAAGTGGGTTCATCATTTCAAATACAAAAAGGAAAAATTAAAGTCATTTACAGAATTTTCATAGAATCATAGAATTATTAAGGTTGGAAAAGATTTTTTAAATCATCAGGTCTAACTGTAGTGCCAGCACCATGTTCACCATTAAACTATGTCCTCAAGTGCCATATCCATACATTTTTTCAACACTTCAGGATGGTGACTCCACCACTTCAAATGGAAACATTTTTCATAAGAGTGTATTTATAACCATCACTCTTTGTAAATCAAGTTGTGTTCTCTATACCTCATGTGAGTTCTGTCATTTATTATGTTTTATTTTTATATGTGTAATTTATAAATTAGCTGTCTTACAGGTGCTCTAATACCAGATAAAGGCACCAATGAAATAATAATTTCTGGCCTGAACATCTGTTTTATATCCAAGAGTAGTGGTAAGAATCACCAAACCAGCCTTTAACAGGAACTTCATATACTATAATACACTATCTGAATTTAAAGGAGTTACAGATTTAATTTTGTCGTGTCTTATGAGTGGGATATGCTGGTGGTGGTGGCCAGTCTTTACACCAGTAAAAAGGGGTTTTTTTCTGGATTTACAGGTCTTACTCATCATTGGCCTAACACAGAAAATTTGCACAACAAATCTTGCTACATATTGGAAGGCTCTCTTTATTTAACCTGGTCATCAATGTGAATACAAATTACACTTTCCCTTGATTCGTCTTTCGCATATTATTTATTCAGTAAAATAAATTTAAGATTGCCTAAACTCTTTGCACAAGCCTAGAATATTACTCAGTCATTTCTAGCCAGTTTCTTCGCATCCAGAAAATGTTGTGATATCTGTTTTCTGCCAAGCAAAGCATGCAGTGTACCTCTGACGTACCCAGAATGTCCCAGACTGGATGCCTCTGGGCAGAATCACAGATGTCATTTCCTTTCTGGAACAGAGATTATCCAGGCTGAGCCCACGAGCTCCCTGACTGTGGTGATTTCCATTTCCATGCTGTCTGACCCCTTTGTGATCCTGCCTTTCCCACATACATGACATCATCAGCTTCCTGGGAAGCTGAGACAAGGTAATAACTTTGTAGTTACCTAATGCCTACATTATGCAGTGTTGGTGGAGGCAATTATACACAATGACCTTGCTGCTTCTTTCATTTTCTCTCTCTATGTCTTGAGAACTACTTGATATTTGGTTTAATTTTTTGCAGCATCCCAGTCTGCTTGATTTGACATTATTCTAGCTTCATTTTTATGATCCCGACATCCAAAATACACTTACATTTGGTGAAAAATATATTTTTCCCTTTCCCCAGGTTCTTTGTTCACTTGTAGTCTTTTTTGAGATGCGTATTTGGCCTAATTTAATAAAATTGGCCTAGTTTAATTCTTGGTAGTTTTTGCTTCTTCTAAACAGAGCAACCTTTCAAATTCAGTCCCTGACCTCTATTAGCCCAATTGACTTCACTGGATATTCAATCCACTTAAATACAAATTCATAATGTTTCAGTTAGCATATTTATGATCCTGATGATAGGTGAACTCCATGGAGGAATGGTATAAGGTGGTTGGAAAAGGATTCCATGTATCTTTCAGTTTTAAAATCATATCCCATCTATTGCTAACTTTGTGTTACCAATTATCTTAAAATTAATTCAAGAAAACTTTTTCAAGACTACAGTCTTTTCTGTCTTATTGTAGGACAGTAGTACTTAAATGGTGAAATTAATGGATTAGGTGTAGTCATATTTTTTTAAAAGCATCTTTAACCACTTTTTATCTTCTGTCTTGGAAATTCCATCCCATGCTCAATTCCCTGCAGTAGAATTGAAAGCAAAGAGATGTACCAGTTTCTCTTACTCTGCAGTGCTTGTCATTTTTTACACTGACAAGCTTACCCCCATCAGTTCTTCACCTCTGACAGCTCTTTTCAGCTCATAGGTGTATCAGCTGGTGTCATCACCTGGCCTCCTAGCACAGCTTGTATAAACATACCCCATGAAACTATGCTGTAGAGTGGTGCTGTGGCTTTATTTGCTTCTAGAGGTAAAACACAGAGGCAAGAAAATGCAGATCTGGAGGTGCAAAAGGTCTCAGGAGGTTGATTTCAAGGGACCCTTCAGCCCTGAAATTTAAATTGTCACAGGACAGCCTTGGGAGTTCTTAGGGACCCTCAATTACTGTCAGCAGCAAAGGCTCAGGGGGACAAAGAAGTAATCTTTGTGAGTGCCCCCTTGTCCACAACATGCAGAGCCAGTAGCTTGGGTGGAGGACTTTGATTTAAATTGGATTTTCTTGGCATAGATGGCACAACAGTCTATATCTGCCAGAGAAGCTGGTCTTTCTCTATGTTTGTCTTACCAGTCCCTCAGACTTTACTTCCACAATATTTTGCACCAGCTCTTTCAATACGTCTTTTGCTATGATTTTTGCTTGTAAAAGAAAAGGTAACAGTATTATTTCTCCCTTTATAAACAGTCAGAATAAGTCCATTTTTCCAAGTTAATGTTTGCTTTGATAAACTGAGGGCAGTGCACCTGCAGCTACCACAACATAGTAAAGAAATAACCCAAGTTAAAAATAGATTCATGCAAAACAGTGTCCCAAGGCAAGGGGCAGGAAATTGGTTGCAGTTTAACTAATATTTCTTTTGAAATGATCTCTAGCTGCTATTTACTACACAGCTTCTACTCATCCCTGCGCAATTCCGGATGCCCTTGGAAAACCCTCTCAAACTTCATGCTGTGCTGCCTATATATGGTGTGATTCCTCACTGTTGTAGCCCTTTGGTACAGAAGAAATGTGTGTATTTATACAAGGGGTGTAGAAAGTGTCTGTTGTATGAGATGACTCATTCATAGTATTTCCCCTTTGAGTGAAGAATAAGGGAAGTGCATGCCAAAACTGGGAACTTCCATTCAGGCTTGCATACTCTTCTCTCCTGGATGTTTTAAATAGATAAACTGAGGGAAAATTATACACAAAAGTATATGGATGGTCCAGTACAATGTAGACTACTATACAAGCTTGAAACAATTTTTAGACATAGATATCATATTCACATACATAAGTGAAGCTTGATTTGCTAGTTGATACAAGATTGTAGATGAAATTGTGATGTTTACAATGTAGCCAATGTAAAACTTGCTGTAATGATAGCTATTTTTTAAGCTAAGTATTTAAGAATTACCTTCTTGTTGTCTTTTTATGATAATCACTTTTTCTCCACAGGAGATGAGTAATCCTGAAAGCAATCTATTTGCCAGTCTCTAACATTTCAGCCTACAAAGCATTTTTAGTTTAAACTTTATCATTTTTACAATTTATGTGGGCATTATTTTACCTGGCTTTAGCCATCCATCTAGAACTTTGATGTCTAACTACCTGCAGGCATATTTGAACACCCACCTAAAGGAGACATTACTTAATGATTTGTTAATCTGATATCAGATTGCCCTATCATATATATCAGTCTGATCCGGAGGTCAAAGGCCATAAAATGGAATCTTGTACTTTGATAGAGAGTGTGATGTCTTCTATAGATCATCCTGGAGGAACATGACCTAAAAATCATTTTGTATTGGAGGTTTCTGGGGATTCATAGGCATGGTCAGACAGGCAGCTATCATTTTGGATGACTAACAAAACAGGTGTAAGACATGGCAGAGAAAATGCAATGTATGAACAAGTTGCAATAAAAACAAAAGGAGAATGTGTTTATGATCCATGTTAATGGATCTTCTGTAATGATATTCAAATCTCTTTCTTCCTTGGAAATTTATTGACACAAAGTTCAATACTGAATAGGAGTTGGGGGTTTTGTCACGAGTGTAATTTTGTGTGCTTGTCTATAAACCAGTTTATCTCTAAAATTTAACTTTTCTCTAAACTCAATGAAATGAAAGTGAAGGGATTTACATGCACACTGGGAATAGAGAAATTCTATTCAGCCAGGTTGTAAGAACAAAGTCCAAAGCTACAGAGTGGCTGAGTGAATGTAAATGCAGTAGAAATGTTGGAGGGACATTGGAGGGGAAAAGAGAGTTATATGCCAGTCCCAAGTGGGTCACGTCTGCCTGCCTGCAAATCCAATAAAACACAGAGGGATAGGGTGTGTGTGTGTGTGTGTGTGTGTGTGTGTGTGTGTGTGTATAAATTTAAACCACAAACTGATTTGCTGCAGCCACCTTGTGTCAAAAATGGAAAGTGCAGCTCTCAAAATCTGTTTTTGAAAGCCCAGTGCCCTGCTTCAGCAAGGTGTTGCACCCAAGGGACTTATAGCTCATAAATGTTGCTGCTGTTGCCAGGAGACCTGCTCACACATGGAAGTTTTGTCAGTGAGAAAACACCCAGAATTAGGGTGGATTTTCACTGATACTCAGTTTCCAGGAGAAAATGTCACCTACTGAGAAAACATTACTTTTAGATCCCATTCCTTTGCAGCCTGAACTTTGCAGAATCAAAGGGGATCTTGCCATTCATCTTAATGCTCAATTAGGTCCTATTAGACATTATTTGTCCACAGTGCAAGTGATAGGTCTTATACCCTTCTCAAAACATGTTAGCATTTTAGTTGAAAGAAGAAGTCTGCAGAAATCAGGGGCCAGAAACCAGAAATGGCTATTAACTGAGCTTTAGTCTGCAATCCCAAAATTCTCTTACTAGAAGACACTGCATCTGCTCTAGACATAGGTGAGACATGGCTAGCTCACACTGGATTAGGAAAAGTAAGTGCTTTGTCATTGATATGTCTCTCATTTCTCTTGTCTCCAATCATGAATTTCATTTAAATTCAGAGAGAAAACACAAGTGACAGTTATCATTTTCCTTGACAGGTTTGTAATAAGGACAAGGATTATTTCCCATTCAGGGCAAAAAGCTGCCTACTCTTCTTCTGCGACAATATCCTCATCTCTTCCACCTCACCACCACTGCAACAATGATTTCTACCTGGCTCATCTAGCTGGGGGCTGGGCTGACACCATGGCACTAAGAGAGGAGGACCCCTCACTGCAACACCCCAGACAGTTTAACTGCACTGAGGGTTTAAATCCCAACTGTTCATTAGGAAGAAAACTAAGATGCATATTGGAAAAGGTCTTTGTCTCCCTTCTTTGGTTGTATAGGCAGTCTGCTGCTACTAACCTGTATGTCTGTGTTTACTCCTGGAAATTTGGCATTCACACTAATGTGAGGTGAATAGCTTTCCTCCATAAATTACTGAATCATAGCCTCTATATTTTTTGTGTGGAAAAGGAAGCCCAAAGCTATTTAAGGCAAACAGATTGCCTTCAGCCAGATAATGCTGAGCGACATTTACCAGTGGCAAATAACTGGTGTCATGCTGTTAGAATCTGTGAGACATCAGGAGCAGACGTCCTTCAACGGTGAACCAGTCTTCATGGAAATGCTCCCAGCTTTGTACGTCTTGGCTGGGCTTTTCAACAGCATTTTAGAAAGACATACTCCAAGAAGAGCAAGAGCAGACAATAAGCCAAAAGGGAGAACAGGTGATGACTTCAGTCTGCCAGGGAAAGGAGTCGGTTGTTAGTTAAGCCAGTTGAGAGACAATCATGGGTTATACGGATATTCAGCAGATGGGATCAATGGGATGTAACAGCAGTATCAATATGACAAATTACAGGAATTACTCCAAACCACCAAACAACAGGGGACATGAATTACAGTTTGGTGTTTTGTTTACAGGCCACACGAGGTCAAACTACTCTTGTTATTGCTCATTGGCTCTCCACTGCTCAGACTGGATGTAACAGTGGACATTGTGCATGGCACAGTTGTTGAAATGGGAACACACACAGAGCTGATGGAGAAAAAGGAGCTATATTATTCACTTGCAACCTCACAGGTACGTTGATTTTCATTGCTGTTATTACTTGCATAAACATAGTACGCAGGCTGGATATATCATGGATCAAACCCCTACTGAGCCATTTTTAGATATGGGAGCTGGAAATATGATCATGAATAGATACATTTGCCACTCAGCAATTTTACAAATGCTGGTTTCTTGTAAGCACCACTGTGAGTTTGTTTATTTCTGAATGGCTCAGATGAGCTTTAAAATACAGCATGACCCGTGATTCAAGCATAATCTGGCCTGTGCTTTAAAGTGACACACACAGATGTGGACACACAGACCTAAGTTCCATCATGGCCATCATCAGGAAAACCCCTCAGTGCTCTGCTGCCAATGCTGCCTGCTACTGAGAGACCAAAATCAACTCACCTCCAAATAAGATTGCACCTCTTTATATCACTCCTCTACAATCTCCTGGCAACAATTTTGCCCATAGTCTCAGTTAGAAGTGTGGGTGAAGGTTTCCATAGTTCAGAGTGGCATGTGAAGACAAGAGCAGTAGCTGAGGCTGTAACTCTGAGCTCATATGTATGTAGGAGCCAAACTGAAAACAAAATCAAGAGGATGCAGAAAACATTCCATCTTTTTTTTTTTTTTTTGTACAGAAATATTAACCATTTGGACCTTTTTTCCATACTGGTCTACTTCCAACAGCAAAATGGAAAGTACAATTGGAGGTGTTGGAAAGGGTTAAGGAGGCCAGGCATGGGCAGGCTCTCCACCGCTCCATCTAATGAAATTTGAGCAATTGTCAACTCTGACAGGCAGAAAAGTTCTGACAACATGACAAGGAGGAGAGAGACACTGTCTTGACCTAGCACATTGTCAGTTCACACACTATTAGTAGGAGCATAATTTGAGACACTTCTTTTTAACACCAAGTGAAGCCAAGGTAAAATGGACAGTAAACTCAGTGGGACTGGATTTCCAGAGGTAACTAAAGCACAGTTTAAAAGCTATGTTCTGGAAAATTACTTTAAAACAGGTACTTATCTGGGCCTGCCCAGGAATGCCATGTAAGCCATTTGATAGGTGTAGTTCTGCCATTGCTGCCAGTGTGCTGTGGCCAGGGTCTTTCTGGCATACTGTCTAGAATTAAAACTGTAGGGAGAAAGGTGGCTAAAACTAGAAGGACTCACAGAGAAAATGACTGCAAAATTTTAAGGGTGAAATCTGGCTCTACTTGACTTAATGTTAGCTTTGGCAAACTGTGGACACTGACAAAAATGTACTTGCAATTTGCAGCAGCCACCAAAAGCATTTCATCAAGAATTTGACAAAATTCCAGAAAATTGAATTAAAAGTTGTCAATGGATATAAGAACCTATTGTTTGCTTGCAAACTTGCTAATTTGAAGAGGTGCAAAGTAATTATTACATCATTGTAGTCAATCAATACTTGCAGGAACCTTTCAAAATCGCACAGAATTAATCCCATTGAGGAAAAACAAGTACTGTTTTCCTTTAAAAAACGTATTTGTCCTTTTTTTTTTCTCTGTACTGTAGACTTGTATGTGGATTCCTAATGACTAAGGGGAATTTTTATAATGTTACATAGAATCACAAAATTGCTAAGTTTGGAAAAGACATCCAAGATCACCAAGTCACATAAGAAATAGCTTTTAGAAATGAGGCTAATTTGATAACATGAATAAATTTAAAACTGAATACCAGAGTACTTATGTGAAACTACAGAGAGGAACTCATGCACTTTTCAGAGCTACAGTGACCAACACAATACATTTCTGACTGAATTTTTTTTCTGTGTTACCCTCCTTGAATTAGTTTGAATGGATGTTACTAGAAGAACTAGTGACCAGAGAAGATCCTAAGGGTGCATCAAGCATCAGCAGTTTGAAGCCAAATAGAGCAAAATGGAAATCATGCTCTATAATAAGAAGACAAAGAATAAACCCCTCAAAAAGTAATGAACAACACAGGCTAAAAGGTCCAGGGATCTCACTGAGCCCTAAACAACTAACATGAAAAGGATAAATATTCCTCAAGCAGTGTAGCTGTGGATTCTCCATCCTTGGAGCTGGTGAAGACTCAAGCAGTGAGGCCCCAGGCAGCCAGCTCTGAGCACAGGGTGTACTGGATGACCTCTAGAGATTCCTTCTGACCAACAAGGTTCTGTGAGTTCATGACAGCTGGTGGGAGCTCCTGCACACCACTTCCCCTCTTCCCCTTTCACACTGACATCACTTCTTCAGAAGAACACGTCAATTACTATTTCTGTAGTGGTCAGAAGGACTGTTTCCTTTTTCTAAAATTAGTGTCACTGATACAGCACAGTTATTAACCTTGGATTCTGCTGTTATTTGTAGTCCTGAGGCAGCATTATGGAATGATCCAGACCTGTATTCTCACCCTTGTTATCTGCTGCCTCAGGACTCTTCTGTTTGATTCCTCCTGCAGCTGAAGACAACACTAAGAGCAGCGTATCCTAAAAATGTAGAAATAACTGTAATTTCAAAGTATTTTTTGATTTCTTATTTCTGAAAATACTAAAATTAAAGTATGAAGGATCATTTACTGGTCTGTGAGCTCTGGCCACAGTTTGAAAGTGGCCTGGTCCCCTGTTTTGCATCACACTTGCTGAAAGTGTAAAGAAATTAGTTTTATTACGATAATTTAATTGAAAAAATAAATTAATTAAAGTGACATGGTAAGTACCTTTAACAGTCTTTGATTATCCGTAACATAAGGAAATACCAGGTAGAGATGTTTCTTAGACTGATTATTAAACATTATTGCCATCACTTCCATTCTTGTGAGGTCTAAGCAAAACTATAATGACTGCATAGTTTGAACACAGCTAGATATATTCTATTTCTATGTTTCTATTGCTGTTTTTCCTATGGAAATACTCTATGTACACATAATCTGTTTCCTGAGTCAGAATCCTAACTTTCACCAGAACATCCTGCTTTAATTCTCCTATCAGGAAGAGTGAACTAATTTTATTGATCAGTCTGTAGGAGAAAAAGAAGCAAAATCAGTCTTAACCTAAACCTACAAAAAAATTCCCCAACATGTGCTGTACATGATCTAGAAATGTCCTTTATATTTCCATTTTCATTTAATTTGGGCTTCCTTTTTAAGTTTTCATCTAAATACTGATGTGTGGGAAACAATTTCCATAAAAGTACTATATATAAATCTTTAATTCAAATTGCAAGTTTCTCCATTTTTTCTAATGCAGCAAACAGCCAAACCCTATTACCCTGAACAGTTTGAAATCATAAATATTTATCTGAGCTCAGTGGTGATTTGTTATAGAGAGGTTAGACTGTGTTTTCAACATAAATTTATTTCTGCAGTTGAAGTTGGAGCTAATGAAGTCCATATTGTCACACTGATGATATTCTTTCAAAATGCACATTAGGATCCGATGTCTTTTACAGAGTTTGCAACACAACTGCATTGAAACATTTTATACTGAGTGCTCATTCTCAGTCTGGAAATTATCACTCATATAGCATTTTCTTCCCTTCTCTTTTCCACTGTCAAGACTGTGACTGAGAATTGTATAAAATTCATGAACTACAGCACTCTTCAGTGAGTTATCAAATCAGTATTATTTTTTTGCTTGTCTTTCTATTTTTTTTTACATAAAGGATGATAATTAGGGGACTTAGAAGGAACCAAATACCTTTTCTACTACATTAGTGATTCTTTGCTCATCACTCAAGTCTTGCAGATAATTCTTAGGTTTAGCAGAATAAGGTTTAGAAGAAGCAGTTTCTAGTCTTCTTATTTAAATTGGGATAGATTCAGTTTTCACAGCTGAGGGGTCATGACATAAGAGGTGAGGAAGTGTTTGACTATGCAACTCTCTTTATCCAGTCCCTTTAGAATTTACCTGTAATATTCTATTCTTAAAGGCTACTACAATAACCTATATAGAGTATGTAAAAATGGCAGAGTGCCTATAAGTGCAAAAGGGGAATATCCTATGCACACAGCTTTTTTTCTTGCAAGGATTTCACTATAGGAAAGTGGGAGAAATTCTACGAACATTGTTGAGGTGTATAGAATTTAAAGTCTTACTTTAGTGGGTTGCTATCAAGCACAAAAACAAAAACCAAACTATTAGTAAATAGTTCTATTTACATTATACTCTTATCCAGTTCTATTTTATTGTATCAATTTCTATGGTAAAAAAATATACTTGAAGCATTTGCTAAATTCCTACCTTTTGGTGTACCTGTCAGTCTCAGAGGAGACCTTTGGTAGGTACACCTACAACTGAACATTGTCTTCTCACGCAATTTCCCTGACCAATCATGGCACTAAAATGCAGTGGGAATGGAGTTCAGCTTCCTTTTGATAACTGGGTCAGCTAACCAAACATGTTGCAGCAAGTGTTTGTTTATCCCCAACATACATCATACATACATATATGTGCCCAGAAAGTTTGCAAGAATCTCCACTGTTTGGCCATGATCCCCATTTTGCTGATTAAGACACAAGACATTGTTTCTTGTTTTTAGCAGCAGCAACTCTGCCTGCCAACAGCAAATGATTAATCAGGTCCTTAAAATGACTTAACAGCTGTAAATCAAGTAGTAATTTTAAGAAGCAGAGCTCATGGACAAAATAGCTGTTTCATTTGCCAGGGAGCAGAAAGATATATTTAGTCACCTCTGGATGCTAACATTGCCTCCCCATCAGATCTTTTAGAAGGTCAAGTTGATTATTCCTCAGGTCTTGTATGCATGTTGCTACTGAGAAAATCTCACTGGAACATGCATAGATTCCCAATTGTTTCAGGGTTTCTCAATATCACAGCAGTAAGTCCCTTTGAATCTAGACCTTGCTTGAGGAAATAGGAGGTGTTTCCACACATTTCTGGCTGTGTGTCCTGGACTTCATTCTTCATGTCTCTCTGAGTCTGTTGTCACTGCCTGCTTTCCATGCTGCTCCTTGCATCCTTACTTCTGCCAAATCTACTAGCTAAGATCAAACAAACAAATGTGGCTGAAAGTTGTCATTTTCATCCAGAATTACCTGCATGTCTCCTTATCTTGTATCCCAGTACTCATGATTATTCTGGGAGCTCATTTCTGGCCATCTCAGTGTCAGGTTCAGCAGGTTATTTCAGGGTCGCTTTACAGAAAACCATTTCCAAGGTGTCCATGGTACACCAGTGACATGCACTTTCCCTGGGTGGGAATGACTGTGCTTACAAATGTGTCCAGGGCAGCAATGTAGGGTGCACACTCAGAATGGTGAATGGTTGAAGATGAGAAGAATTCTTGGGTATCTACTGTCCAGTAGAATTTGCCATAATCAAATTACCTGCTACAGCTGACCCTCAAATGAGACCTTATATCATATTCTGGTTATTTTACAACTGACTTTTCTTTGAAAGGCCTGTTTATCCACCCAGCAGAGCCAATAGAGCATCTCTATATATTTCTTTAGGGTCAGACTAATCTTATCTCATGTCAACAAAAATGACATTTTATATTTTATGAGCTCTGCAATACATCCACTGCAAAGCTTTTAGTAATGATTTTGAAACTCCTTCTTTAAACCTCTAGCAGGCTAAAAGCCTAGAAAACCTCAAAAACAATTTTTCAGACCACACTGATGTCGTTTGGACCACAACATTCCCTAATCAAATGCAACATGGCCCATAGTGGCACAATAGTCTCCGTTAGAATCAATATCTACATCAAAATAGCCTGCTCACTGTTAGAGTGGAGTTTAAGCTGGACAAATATTTGAAAAATTAAGCCTTTTCCAGATCTTCATTTTGCAGTTACCTTCACTCCATCCTTGGAATCAGACTGCAGGTTATGGGGCATAGTCTGAGCTTATAAAGAGGAGCTTCAGCGTACAGAACTTGTAGATGATGCAGAATCCAGGCCACCGTTAGAGTCAGACACTGTCTTTACTAGGAGTGCAAAAAGTCAACTCTTTAAAGCAAGTCTATAACTGTGTCTATAACTCCACAAGAATGAAAATTGCCAGAAATAAAACATGGAATACCCTGTAGCAGCTATGAACCAGCATAGTTTGCCTGAAGCCTGTGGAGTTATTCCAGTTTACAACAGGTTAAGATCTGGCCTCAGCTGGACATTTGCATGCATAAATCAAGTTATTGCATGCACAAACTGATAGTTATTTTGATTTGCATGTGTAAGTATTCACACTAATTAGCAAGAGCACTACTGAACTAATGTTTGTCATGGTTTTTTCATGTGCAAACAGATGCATTTGCAGACACTGAAGACTTTGTTTATAGTAATAATGTGAGAAGGAGAGAAGAGGGCTCTTACACACTGAATAACCTCTTTTCTTCTTCCTCTGCCTTTGCTCCTTAAGTCTGTTCTTATATGAAACCCCCACTTTATTAAAAAGAAAATACTGGACCTTTGGGGACAAGTTAGCCAGAGAAAGAGAAAAAAAGTCTTACCCTGTGTCTGTTTATGACATTTCTGTGTCAGTTTTACATTGACATTAAATATGGGTCAGTCTTAAAGGGTACTAATCACATCAAACTTACTACAGAGTGCATATTTCTATGGTGAAGCATTGCAAAGCAAGCAATGAGTCACACTTAGGAGAGAAAAAGAGGCAAGTTTTTAGACAAGAGGAAAAGTAATCAAAGTGAACCCCGAGTGTACTTGCAAGAAATGAATGTAAAGCCCATGTGTTTCAATCAAATTCTAATTAAGCTTAAAGGATGAAGATGTAATACTCATTGAGCTGTGAAGTTAAGAAGTTTGCACCACAATTTTCCAAAAGTTTGAGTCTTCTCAGATCTTGGATTAAGAGGTCAGGCAACTGTGAGGAATGCCAAACTTCAAGGTTCTTCAAAGTTTAAGGGTACCTGAACACAAGAATTCAGTGCCTAGGTACCACTAGCCCAGTTCCAAAAAGACCAAGTAATTAATGAGAAGGAAGGAGACAGAATGCATGAATTAATGTGTTTCAACTGAACTGTTACAGGAATCAATGCCAGACAGGTAACAGACATAAAAAATAAAAAAAAAAAATTAAAAAAATTGTAAATCTGCCCATACAGTCACATTTCTCAAGAATCAAAACAACTTCTTAAATTCAGCAAGAGACAGAAAAGAGAGGACAGGAATTTGCAAAAGGCGGAACATTTTATTTTGTTATTTTCAAGCTGAAACTTTTTGTTTCAAAACAGTACTTTCAGTTCAAACTGAGCTTCAGCTTTTCAAATATCCCTCAAAGAGAGTTGAGTATATAAAAAAAAGGAAAAGAAATAACTTTGAGCACCATTAAACAACTTTTATAGCCATTAACTTTTTAATCACTGAAAAATACACTGTTTTTCTGATTTGGACTGATTTTGAGCTATATGTAATTTCCTTATTTTGTGGTTCAGCTGCCAGACTAAAAATTGGCATTGTTTTCAATTACTTTAATTCTGTATTCCAGTCTGAACTGAAGCCAGTTAACATAAAATCCTGGAATAGGTTACTTTTCAAAGGCTGGTGTAAAAATGCAAGCTAGATTGGGAGAAGAGAAATTGTGTAATGTCAAACTGTCCTAACAAGGGCAGTGTGATTCTGTCCTCCAAACCCATCGCTTCCAGCTCAGTGTGACCAGCAGTTCTGTGCAACCACATGACAGATGCATGCAGCCTGGGAGGATGTTTTTAAAAATGGTCACTGCTTGGTTGACAGATTGCAGTACACATTTCTGTCAGGGGAGATGAGGCCATGGAGAATGACTTCCATGACATGTTCATGGCCTCTTATTTTTCTCCTCTTCATTTCCCAACTCTTTTATAGTTCTTGCTGTGATCTAGAGGATTAGATTTTGAATTAATATTTAACACTCAGTGGCAAAGTATTTTTTCTTCAATTACCTGATTATAGCTTACTGGCACAAGACTTGGAGCTGCAATATAAAACATCTCTGTCTTTGGTATTTTTGTCATTGTTTTCTTTATATAACTGATCTTTTCCACAGCATCTGTGCTTCCTGTCACAGGAATGCTGTAAGTATACAGATGA
Source organism: Rhabdornis inornatus (assembly GCA_013397075.1). NCBI lineage: Eukaryota > Metazoa > Chordata > Aves > Passeriformes > Rhabdornithidae > Rhabdornis > Rhabdornis inornatus. The sequence continues at coordinate 155,774 of VWZS01006097.1, forward strand.
TTTAAGTTCCATGAACAACCAGGATGAAAAGGGACTTGCAGGTGTTAGGAAAGGCAAGTCAGTACCACTCCTGATCTTCAGAATTTAAAGGCTCTGTGCTTGTGATGTGGACTTGTTAGGATGTGTTTTCTGTACAGCTTTCTTCCTTCTGTCCTGTGCAATACTTGTCACAGTGGCATCCTATAAATGAAGCTCTTTGAGCTTCTACAATGATGATGGCACTGTATAAGCACAGTAACACAAATGGCCCAATAACTATAATATTTTACAAAGATATATTTTATACAAACTTGATAATATTGTCAATTGGGGGAGGGGATTGACATCCACTCTATTTTCAATTAAAATAATGCTAAACTCAAAAAATCCACAAGAGAATTACAAGACGTAAGTCAAACGCAGTCGACAAACATAGAGACAACATGTGTAACTCTTGGGGGATGCAGAGGCACATTCCCTTCTTCCCTGGTCATATAACCTCAAAGAACAGGACAATTCATAAACTGCTCAGAAGCAAAAGGGAGGAGGGAAAAGCTAGCAAAAATTTGTCTACTGTAGATAAGCACAGAGGTTTCTTAGGGAGGAAACAGCCTTCAATATCAACTTAAAAGTGATAACAAAATAATGCAGAAGAAATACAGATTGTATGGCACCATACATTGTCATTTGCTAGCCCCTTTGTGGCTAGCTGTAATATTTTCTGTGACCATCATTTCTCATATTTAGGTATTTCTTAGGTGGGAAAGCTGTTACATTTGGCTGATTAGAGGTTAAATGCTGACCTGTTAAAAACAGTTGAAAACAACATTTATTTTTATAGTTCTGTGACTTCATCCTACAAATACTTCTAATCTTGTATATGAAAGAAAAATATCTTTTCCTTTGGGTACCTGAAGCAGATTGAGACCAAGTCTCTACTGATTTCTTAGAAGCAGAAGTGTTCAGAGTAACTGACCTCTCACTGAAACTGCCAGGAATATGCTGAAAGACAGGCTTCCAAGGCATATTAATGGAGTGATAGGTTGTTAGGAAACATTGCCCAGATGCCTTGCTTGAAGAATGCTGGTTTTAAAGATTCCAGAAACCGTTTTTCCTCCTTCAAGTGATGGGTGGCTTTGGATATGAGGTCTGGATAGAATCAGGTGATTATAGAATTACAGAATCATACAGTAATTTGTAGTTGGAAGGGACTTTTAATGGTCATCTAGACCCTGCAATGAGTAGGGACATCTTCAACTAGATCTGGTTCTTCAGAGCACCTTTCAACCTGACCTTGAATCTTTCCAGGGATCCACCTACCACTTCTCTGAGCAATCTGTTCCAGTGTTCTACTACTCTCAGTGTAAGAAACCTCTTCCTTGTATCTAGTCTTAATCTACCCTCTTTTTGTTTAAAATCATTATGCCTTGTCTTATAGCTATAGACCCTACTAAAAAGTTTGTCCTCACCTTACTTGTAAGGCTCCTTTAAGTATTGAAATGTTACTGTGAGATCTCTCCAGAGCTTTCTCTTCTCCAGTCTGAACAGCCCCAACTCTCTTAGCCTGTCCTCATAGGAAACATATTCTAGTTCTGTGATTGTTTTTGTGGCCCTCCTCTAGATCTTCTCCAATGTGTCCATGTCTTTCCTGTCTGAGAATTCCAGAGTTGGATGCAATACTCCAACTGGGGTTTCACAAGAGTGGATCTGTACTTACGGGTGCTCTGTATTAAAAAATGTATTTTCAGGTTTTCACCAAGCAGTCATTTGCACCTGAATTCATCACATCTTATAAAGGTTCCCTAGTGAAAGCAATAGAAGAGATTAGGCAATATTATCTGTTTCCACTTGTGCATGCAGTCTGTGTGTGGTGCGCCTTACTGTGCATGGGATCTTCCTGCATATATGAACCCTATCCACTAGTGAAGCTGTCTTATTTGTGGAACTCCCTGACTGTTCAAATGGAGATGATGTTTAGTTTTCTCAAGTGATTTATGCTTCTAAATAGTGAGTATTTCAGAAATACTTAGAATAGAGTTGATATAGGTGGGTCCTGTTAAGGATTCAATCTTGATATTCTGTATTTCCCCTGTACTGAAGGACTCAGGTTGAGGGTGTATCTAATTATTCATGTGAGACTGACTGTGAAGGGTGTTTTGAGGCAAGCCATATAAATTAATAAACATAAATGTGTTTATTAAGAATGTGCAGATTTACACCTCCCTTCACATCTTGGAAAATATTTCACTGTCACAAAGATAAATTGCCCTCTGAGTAGAAGGAAATAAATTCTAGTTTACATCTGTATTCTTTAAAACACTACAGACTTTCTCAAAACACTTCAGGTCCTATTTCAGCAACAGCCTTTTGTATAAAATTGGAACTTAATTTAACCACTGTGGTTAAAGAAACAACAACAACAACAAAAAACTTCTATAAATACATTGGAAACAAAAGGAGGGTTAAGGAGCAGCTCAATCCTTTGCTGCATGCAGAGTGTAGCATAGCATCCGGGGATAAGGAAAAGGCTGAGGCACTTAATGACTTCTTTGCCTCAGTCTTTAATACCAAAACCAGTTGTTCTCAGGCTACCCAGTTCCCAGAGCTGGAAATTAGTGATGGGGAATGAAACCTGCATAATCCAGGAAGAAAGGGTTATGCCTGTTCTGCCAATTAGACATCCACAAGTGTATGGGTCCAGGTGGGATGCGAGAGTAATGAGGGAGCTGGCAGAAAAGCTTGTCACTCCATTTTCAATCATTTATCAACAGTCCTGGTTAACAGGAGAAGTGCCAGCTGACTGGAAATTAGCAAATGTAGTGTCCTTCTGTAAGAGAGATCAGAAGGATGATCCAGGGAGCTACAGGCCTGTCAGGCTGATCTGGGTACTGAGGAAGGTCATGGAGCAGGTCATCCTGAGTGCCATCACACAGTACGTGCAGGACAACCAGGGAATCAGGCCCAGTCAGCACCAATTTACAAAGGCAGGGGCTGTTGACCAACCTGATCTCCTTCTGTGATGGGGTGATCCACTCAGCAGATGAGGGAAAGACTGCAGATGTTGCCTATCTAGACTTTGGTGAAGTGTTTGACACCACATCCCACAGCATTATCCTGGAAAAACTGGCTGCTCATGGTTTAGATGGGTGTAGTGTTTGCTGGGTGGAAAACTGGCTGGCCAGGCCCAGAGAGTGGTGGTGAATGGAACAAAACACAGCTGGTGGCCAGCCACTCTTGGGACTCCCCAGGTCTCAGTGTTGGGGTCAGTCCTGTTTAATATCTGTATCAATGATTTGGCTGAGGGGATTGAGCTCACCTTCAGTCAGTTCACAAACAACACCAAGTTAGGTGGGAGAGTTAATCTACTGGGGAGTAGAAAAGCTCTGCAGGGAGATCTTTGATGGGCTGTGCTGATGGGCTGAGCAGAACTACATGACATTCAATAAGAAGTTCAGGGTCCTGCACTCAGGTCACAACCACCCCCAGGTGGCACTGCAGGCTGGGGGAAGAGTGGCTTGAGAGATGCTCAACAGGAAGCAACTTCAGAGCACTGATTGACAGCTGGCTGGATTTAAGCCAAAAGTGTGTCCAGTGGCATCCTGGCCTGTATCAGCAATAGTGTGGCCAGCAGGACCAGGGCAGTGATTGTCCCCTGTACTCACACTGGTGAGGCCATACCTCAAATCCTGAGTTCAGTTTTGGGCGCTGCACTACAAGAAAGACACTGAGGTGCTGGAGTGTCCAGGGAAGGGCAATGGAGCTGGGGAAGGGCCTGGAGCACAAGGCTTATGAGGAATGGCTGAAAGCAGGTGTTGTTTAATCTGGAGAAGAGGAGGCCTTGTTAATCTCAGATGTGACGGTACAACTTTTAAAATTTGCCACAACCATGATCCCAGTATATTTGCACATCCAAAAGGCAAGACACACCTGAAATTGCTCTAAAACCACATAGTGTGTCAAGCACACAAATAAATTGAGGCTGGAGAAAAGGATTTGAATGATTTTTTGGGAAAATATGAAACACACATTGCTAAGAATTTTAAGTTAAATTGAGACCACCTAAAATAATTTTCTCAGCTTGTCAGTGTTTATTTATCCCCTCTTCAGGCATCCCTTCTGTCCCCTTACCACTTTGCATTTTGTAGTAATTAGTAAAATATGTAGAAAGATAATTATTTTAAGCTGAAAAATTAAAAGTATACACATTCTCTACATTTTTATCCAAAGCCTTGCAGTGGATGACACATTTTTGGATCCTGTCTGATTCTGGTGTCAAAATGCTGGCAGTAAAATGTATTTACTCTTGTTGTGTCTAATCATATATGCTAGCAATATCTGGGAAGATATTGGCAATGTAGGTGAGACATCTGAAGGGCAGAGGATGCAAAAATTTAAATAGCTTCTGAAGAGGAGGAGTGTCTGGAAAAGAAGTTTGCCGTATTAGAAATGGTTAAGTGCTAAACAAAAACGTATCTTGTTCCAGACAGATATGTATATTGGTGTAATATGACCACCCAGAGCCAGGGAAGAGAATTGAATCAGTGGACAGAGCACAGCACAATGCAAGAGAGAGGCCAGTGGTGTGCAGGAATGTGTTTTTGGTAGCTGATTATTAAAATGAAAGCTTATGAAATCCACTTTTTGTCCTCATTTGTCCTCTGGTGTTGGCAACATTGTTTTAAAAGGAGAATTAGGCTAGGCAATAATCTTGTTCCTGCTTTTTGCCACCAAAGGATGAGGCAGCCTTTCCAAGCCCCATGCCAGCACCAGTGACCCTGACCCTCAGGCAGTTCAGCCATCTGCCACATTGGGCCAGTATCATACAGGACCTCTCATCAGCACTGACCAAGGCAATCCAGTAATCCAGTGACAAAAATATTTTAATCTGGACTATTCTTTGGAAACAAAAATTCTGAAAAATGTTGGTTTATATGTCACTTGAATCTGTTTACACTTTGCCTATGTCTTTTACTATCTTTCCACTTACATATCCAGCTTTAAAATGTTCTCATAACAACTTAGGTTTTCAGATGGTATAAAACTGTGGAAAGGATCAATATATCAGAAAATAGGGCTGTCATTCAGAGAGATCTGGATAGGTTGAAGAAATGGACTGCCAGAGGCCTCACGAGGATGCCATAATTGGGGCAAAAGTAATGCCATGTAGCAGGAGAGTTTGGGAGCTGACTGGCTGGGGGTCAGCTTTGCAGAGAAGGACCTGAGAGATCCTGGTGGATAGTAAATTGGTTAGAAGATTAACCACATGCTGGACATCAATTACAATACTGCACGCAGCTGAAGAAAATCAATACAGCACTTGTAAGGTCACTCCTGGAGTGCAGTGTTCAGTTTTGGGGTGTCCATCAAGAGTTAAACATAATCATAGAATCATAAAATCATAGAATGGTTTAGGGTAGAAGGAATCTTAAAGATAATCTAGTTCCAACTGCCCCGCTATGGGCAGGAATGTCTTCCACTAGACCAGGTTGCTCAGAGCCTCATCCAGCCTGGCCTTGAAGACTGCCAGGGATGGGGCATCCATAACTTCTTTGGACAACCTGTGCCAGTGCCTCACCATTGTCACAGCAAAGAGTTTCTTCCTACCATCTAATCTAAATCTGTACTCATTTTGAAGCCATTGTCCCATGTCCTATCACTACAGTCTCCAAGAAGAGTTTCTCTCTGGTTTCCCTGTAGGACCCTTCAGACACTGCAAGGTTGCTCTGAGATCTTTACACAACCTTCTCATATCCAGTCTGTAAAGCCCCAACTTTCTCACCTGTCTTTGTAGGGGAAGTGCTCCTGTCCTCCTGTCATCTTCATGGCCCTCCTCTGGACTCGCTCCAGCAGTTCCCTGTGTTTCTTATGTTGGGGGCAACAGAACTGTATGCAATATGTTAGATTAAGTGTGATCCAGGAAAATGATAAAATGTGCAAAAGCAGCACTCTAAAGCATGAATCTGACCTCTGTAGGGTGGTTTCTAAGATAGACATTCAAATTGCACTACATATTGAGCTCACAAACAGCACAGCATCCTGTGGTTGCTGGGAAGCAGAGTTCAGGCAACAGATTAATTTGGCAGATATTTTGAATGAACTTCACATAACACAAAGCATATACAGAGAACAGCTGCAGAGTAATGTTGCTTTCTTCTGTAGGAGGACAGCAGTATGTAATATCTCTAATATATTTAGGCCATTTAAGCCTAGACAGTGCCGACTCCCATAAATATCAGAGGCAAGCCTAGCTCTTTGATAGACTTACCTTTCTGTATGTTATTTCAAAAAGCAAAATAATCCCCTTGCCTCCTACAGCTTCAAAAACAAAAGCAACACAATGGAGCAAAGTCATTTTTAAAATTTCTGTTTTCTGAATTTTCTTTGAAGTCAGATTTTAGCGTTGTAATTTCATGTTTCCTTTTTAAAACATAGAAGTGTTTTCCGTCAAAATATATTATTATGTCAAAATGTGTCAGTTTTCATTAAACTACAGGATATAAAAAATAAGTGGATATAAGAAAATTTCTTGGACTATGGAAGACTCATTCCTCTTCTTTGCCTCATTTGAAGGATTTAGAGAGTAAAAGTAAGTATTAAGAGTTATTGTTTGTTTCTAGTCTTATCTGCTCAGCTATATTTTTGGTGGAAGGTCTTGGTTTTGTTCTGCATGCAATCTAAAAATTCAATTTGTTCTGAAACTTTGGTCACTAACCCAAAATAATGTTGTTCTGCTGGTCTGCTTTAGAGCTCGGTGTCTCAGAGGCAATGCCTTGGTGCCTTCTTCCTTCGTGTGGGGTTAATGCAGAAACAGGTGGTCTCTGCTGTTTCAGATGCTGCCAGGAGACAGAATATACAGAGAAGTTGTCTGAGAGAGAAAAAAATACTTGATGCACAGTCATAAACCATGCAGGAGAGCTCCTTTTATTTACTGTTTTTGCATTACTATGAGATACCCTGCTTACTTCTCTACTTCCTTTCTATCTAATTCCTCAAAGTAACTGCATTACCACTGATAATTTTTTTAAAGTAATACTGTGTTTCTCTCACATTCCTGAAAACATATGGTTTTCCCATAAATTGTTTTACTATAGAAAATCACATTAAATAAAGTCTGCTCCAAGATCTGCTATCAGGCAAGATAAAAAAAACCCCACCGTTCGCTAGACACATCATGAACTTTGTTATTAAGAATCTGGTGAAGGAAAAATGGTAATTTTCAAGGAATTTTTTTTTGTGTGACATAAAAATTTCTTTATGTCACAAAGAAATCAGCAACAAAAAAGAAATAGCCTAGTGAAAAATTACTGTTTGTGACTGTTGTCTTTGATAACCAGAAGGTGTGATCATTTTCACAATTGGTTTATAATCTATAAAAATCAAGCTCAGATCAAGCATGACTTAACTGAAGTAGGTCTTTTAATTACACTTACAATAATACAGTGCAGTAGAGTTTGCAACTGTTATTTTTGCTGCAGTTTTGTTGGTGACAAGAACATCTGATTATATTATATTATATTACATTATAGAGTTGCCATGTCCTGGAACAATTTTCAAGGAATCAAAGACAACAGGCACTCAGACCACAAATGAGTCATGTGATATTTAAATATTAGGAGTTTCAAGGCTCAGAGGCTGGTGTAGTTATATTATTGCATCTTATGTGAATGTTTTCAAATTGTTTAGTTTGGAAAGGACATCACACATTCCCCTACATAAATGGTCAAGTTTGCCATTATTTTCCATGCAAACTCTGAACAAATTCTTTTCCTGTAAGTGTTAAGAATACAGCTTCAGACCTAAAATTAAAGGCTGATTATAGTAGAATGAAACTGAAGAACAGCTAATAAGGGTTATTCAGAATAGTTAGTCACCATTACACCCACATCAGCATTTCAGGGATATTGCAGAAATCTTTTGGTAAATGTAATACTTCAGCTCATCCAAGTATGATGGAGCTACCTAAAAACATATGTCTACAATAGATTCTTAATCCAAAATGAGAATTTTAAGACAAATGACTACATGAAATTATTAGTTTTCAGAACATAAGTAGCCCATAAGCATTGTTGATCACATCTCAAAGGGCACATTTCATGGAAGTTTAGAGCTCTGTGGCATTTCTTTTGTGTATCTATCTCACTCAGATATCCTCATTCTAGAAGGGTTGTCCCTTCAGGTTGAAATTGGACATACTATCCTATGGTGACACCTGTGGGTAAGGGAAAAGCACTTCTCTTCTGTTGCACTGTAGAAGACTGCAATTTGCTGTAGTGATGATTTTATTGATTTATCTAACTAGTGCCACAGCTGTGCAAAATCTACTGTCCAGTCTCAAGGGCTTTATGGGGAGGGTGATTACTACTGTTACTTATTACTAACATAGTGAAGTTTAATATCATCATCTGTAAGAAAAGAAGTTTTATTATTCCTTATCCATTTTAAAAATTACTATCAGCAAGTTGCAGCTTAAGAGGAGGAAAACTGTTATTTCATTCTGCTTCACCATGGCTCTATAAATGCGGATTAAGCTATCCCTGTTTGCATCACATCAGACAGATAAACTGCCACCATGTCAGTGTGGGTCCAGTTTTACTGAGGAATAATTCCAGTTGATATAAGTGGCAATGAAATGCTGCTTTCGTGCTCTGTGTCAGAGAGGATGATGAAGACTTAATAAAGGGTGTTTCAACTTCAGCAGCTGCTGTGGCTTTGGATTTTGGAGACTTCTTTTGCCCTCTTATATTCATATCCTCTCATCCCGTAAACCCTCCCATCCTTATAAGTGCTCCACTTCACCAGGCGATATACCACAACTGTTCTTACATTTCCTATTGCTGATATCTTACATAGAAGATCAAGTTATAGTGCCAGATTTGCTTAGCAGACACATAGACAGCTGTTTTTCAATGCAAAAACCCTTCCCTGCCTTCTCTAAGGAAAAGCAAAAGAACACCCAGTGATTTTTTTCCCAGAAAAGCCCTCAAAAAACATAAATCTTGAGGTCTTGTATAAAAATGTACAGAGTTCCTTAGCAATGTACAAGAAAAGGAAAAAGACAAAGGGAACAAGATGAACTTGATCCAGTGTGGGTACTCCAGGTGGAAACACTTATTTCTGCCCTTGCCACAGTGGAAGTACAGAATGGGCACCAACTGGTCCTCAAGTTTCTTATGTCACCCCACTGTCACCCCACAGCTGTGTCTTGTTATTGCTTTGTCTCCTTGTTCGGAAATGTTCAGCTAATACACTGCAGGGCGAATGCAGGGTCTTGGTGCAAGTTCCATGTTTACTTCTGTTTGAAAATAATTTTTCTGAGTTTGTCTGTTCTTCCCTTCTGGTTTTTAAATGCTTATGTTTCAAAGTACTAGTACACTAGTATAGTTTCTACTTTATTGCAATTTCGTGTTTTTAAGGTTGCCACATGTCTAATTTTTCTTACACAACCATATTTCCCAAATTGGTAATTCTTTACTGCCTTTTCACCCCTTTACTAATGTCCTTGAATGGAGAGAAATTACAGACATCCTTATAAAAGAAAACCAAAGCCCAGGATGCTGTTATGATCTGCTGAAACTAAGTGCTCAGGAATTTTTTAAAACCACTGTAGACCTTGTTGAAGCCTGTTAACAGCCATTTTCATACAAGTACATATTACACTGCCTTCTTTAACAGCAATATTCTTTTAGAGTTTATCTGGACACATCCACTCTCCAGTGACACTCCAATAGTTCAAATGAGTCATGAGTACAAATCATACTTTTAAAACACCTTTTCTTTCTTTTTTTTTCCCCAGAATACATAGGGGTGGATTTCTGAGTATTTTGGGTTTTTTGTTTGAACTAAGGCAGGTATTTAAATCTTAAAAATGTGGTTTAACTGATATATGCCAAAAGCCTTTAAAATCCAGTAAAGGACAGGCAGTCACCAGTTTGCTTAGCATCAAGAAGCTGTAGAAGGTGACTTTAGTAGTTCATAACTTGAGAGCCAGTTTTCTAGCTCAAGAATTTCTGATCTTTGTATGAGCAGATGACAGAGATCAAGGTGTTCATTAGTGTGTGGCTGGCCCAACCCTAACACTAGAATGATTTTCTTGGGTGGATACCCCCATTCTAGTTAAGACACTTAAGCCCTAAATTCACACAGAGAAGCACTTTATTCGTAGTTTCTGATGACACATGGGCCTATGTGCACTTCTTATACTTTATATTTTACAAGAGAGTCTAAACCAAAAAAAATTCCTGTGACTTTCAGTGACATAGGTTGAGGTTGGTTGTTAGCACTGGGAATATATTTAGAAGTATATGGGATACAGAAAGTAATTCTAATGAAACTTCTGTTATTGGTCTAAAATTACTCTGTCAGTACATATGTAGCATAAAAAAACCACAACTATTTCTCCAGTATACATCTAAGCTGAAAAACACTACCAGATTCTAGTCCTGCTTCTGAAGAAGAGGTAGAATAACTCTCAGTAGATATCTACTCATACTTTAACCTGCACTTTTAACAACTTTACTGCACAGTTTAGACTTAGGTTTTCTGGGAGGAAAAAGATTTGCAGATATTCTTCTAAGAGATTTTTGCTTCACAAAATTTGGGCCAGGGTCACAGAGTCATGCTGCTCCAAGCTGGGCTGAGGTTTGCAGGATGAATGAATCCTGACAGAATATGGCATGAAAAAATCATCCTTGTAACACAACTGCAGGAAGATGTCTCTTAAACTTGTTTGTTGTGTGTGTATGTATAACCTAAACCTGATGAAAGTATGCACATATCAGCTACTCCCCCAGGAGAAATATTTAATTTAGCAGTGTTTCTTGAGATGTCTGGGCCTGTCTAAATAGGAAAATTTACCAACTTAACTATTCTGCTGTAATTCCCTATGGGGATGGAAGGAATAAGTGTATCCATGAAGACAGTTGTAGCTCTGGCAGTAAATTTCTCTGGGTAGACAAATCTTTCAGGTTTTGTCCATAACTTGAAAATTCAGACCTGATATTCATAAGACATAATTGATGAAGTTGCAACACAGACAACACAGCTGCTTAACCTTAGGGAGAAAAGAAAGGAGGCCTGTTTGTTACTTGACAATATAGCCCAACATATAATATACTACCATAATCTAATTTGGTGTTGTTTTGTGCCCTCTCAATGCTCTGTAGATCTCCATTTTTTGGATTAGACATTGACTATTCGAATCAAACTCATCTGAATTGGGTCATTAGACTCAGCTCCATGCAGTTGAAAAGCCTGTGCTCTTCCAATCCCTATGGTGGAAGGGTCAATAAAGTAACAGGTTTTTCCAGCAGTGGGTTATCAAATGTGAGGGGCATTATACTGGGATATACCTGAATTATACCTAATTATACCTAAATGTGTGCAACCTGTCCAGTGAAGCAGACCTACAAAAGCACACTCTTTCCTTAGCTAGTCAGTGACAGACATTACACAGAGATGCTTTCCAGACTCATAGAAATAGATCCTATCCATTTTAACTTGCATGAATTTGCATATCCAGAGCTGCCTTCAGAGGCTTCCAAACCCATTTCTCTTTTTGCCAGATCATGCAGACACATTATACCTTCTCTTATTTTTCCTCAGATGGTGGAACAAACTCCTGCCTGTGCCCAGAACAGAAGGACCTGCATTGCCATCACTTACCATCACCAGCACCAAGCACAGTTACTCTTCTAGTTGTTACCAATGAAAAAATAAAAATAATTCACCAGCAGTAATGGCAAGACGTGAAGCATATTTTAATTTAGCAAATGCACAAACATTGCCATAAAACATCAGTAGCTTGAGGTCTTCTTTAGAAATGAACTGTCAGACGGGGAAGGGGAAGGGGAAGGGGAAGGCAAGAAAAAAAAGAGCAGTTAGTATCAAAAGTGCGTTGTCTGACCTGCTGGATTTACAGGCTTTTTTCCATAGTACACAGGTCCTATCTAGGACTGGGAGTCTTTCAATCTGAACAGTAATCTTGCCTTCAGAGAATAAATACACTTTTTACATTGAGCTGAATATGAATGTGGCTGCAGACAATATTTCACCTTTTCACTCAAGTGCTTACTCCCTCTTTTCCTCTTCCATAAAACATGCAACTGAGCAGACTCCCTTGGAACTAACAGTGACAGATATAATTAATTAGCTGCATAATCTTAAATTGTTGTTCTAGTTTTTATGTTAATATTTCTAAGAGGAGGTTTAAATCATTAAACCAAACTCTTGGTGCTAAGGACTGTAGTGATGGACCTGATTTGGAAGCACAAATCAAACAAATTAAAATCTCTAAAATAGTTTTTTCTGGTTTCAGACTGCATCTCAGCGCAGTTCAAATTTAACTTTTTATTTAGTGTTTTAACCATTTTCAGTCCCAATTTAAATTGCTACAGGTGGGTTTTAGAGATTTGTGTTTTATCACTGGACACCCCAAATATTTGCGTCCTCAGTTTCTCTTTGTGTAAATCTGTATTACTGACTACTTCAAACTTAAAAGTACCTTAAGAACAAAGGATAGAGAAATCCTAATAAGGAGCATATATGATAAAAAAATATTTGTTATGATAGTGACATTTTTACAGAGAAGCTTAAGGATTGTGACAAATTTTCGTACTCTGCCACAATCTTTTCTCTTGATCTGTATTTTCTTTTACATGTTCTTGGATAAATTATAAGCTAATTGACAATGTGGTTAGCACACATTGTGGTAATACGAAGTAAGTGTAGGTGCACAACCTCAAGGCTAAGTTGAGATTCTTTGAGGGACAATTGGAAAGGAAAATAATTTTTTACTGGTTTTATAAGTCAATTTTCAGCATATAACAACATTAAATTTTCATGGTTTCCTTCTGCTTATTTCCCATAATAAATATTTGTTCACTGGTTCTGATGACGTATCCTGCAGAGCTAAATGCCCAGAATAGGAAATCTCAACCCATAATAGAAGACTGCTTACTCTCTTAGAGATGCTCCCAATCCCACAGCTGCCAGGCATATACCAAAATATCAAGAAGTGTTAAGAAAATGTGTGTCCTTGACAAACTGGACAAATCATCTGAAAATATAGACTGTTTAAGTGCTTCAGTTTCAATCTCTTGTGATGTTGAATCCTTCAGTGCGCCCAGTTCAACAGAGATCATTACTACAATTATTTTCAAAATGTTAGGGTTTTTGGTTTGCATTTATTGTGTGACCCATGGAATTATTGAAGTTACATGGAGAAGGAAATGGGAGCGGTAAATGCTTTATTATTAATCAGTCATATTATGACTCAGTCATGGGTTAAGAAATTAGAAATGCATTTTCAGATTTGTTGAAAAGATCTTTAAAAATTTTGTGGCTAAATAATCTGTGCATCTTTTTAATGTAGAATAATCTTAGCTGAAATACATAAGTATTTGATACCTGAGGCACTTCTAAATGTCCTATGCCAGACATGGCCCACTTCTGAGTTTAGGGTAGACTTATCTTCTAAAAACATTTACTGAACCATAACTAATTCACGCTGTCTTGTACAAAGCCTAGAATAAACACAGCTCAGTCTCACTTAAAGGATTTATTAGACTTGCAGGTGGAGTGTCTAAAGCAGACCTTCAACTTTCTCAGATACAAATAGGTATCCAGTACTGACAATTCCTAACCATCAGCAACCTCTGCTTCACTCTCCTTGTTGAAAGGACTGCTTTGCCCTGATATCTAACCTAAATCATCTTTCTGTTCATCATGGTTTTCTGCTGGTTATTTTCCAGCTGGCACACACCCTTCATGAAGTCTTTTGCCCAAAGCCAGGTTGCACACACTAGCTGAGGCATTTGCAGTGCTGAGCAGAGCAGAAGGATTATTTGCCATGCTTTGTAACCTGTATTCATGCCTAGTATATGTCAGGAGGGTGTTTTGCAACAGCATGACATTGCTGCAACTGGTGACTCCCTGCTGAGTTTAGTTCCTAGAACTTGTTCTTATTGAATATTGCCCTATTTTTTCAGACAATTTATCCGGTTAGTCAGGGTAATTTTGAATTCTAATCCTGTCCTCTGGCATCCAGTCTTTCTCAACTTGACATTTTCTGGAAATTTAATAAGCACACTCTTCTTCCCATCTAGGTCATTAATGAAAATATTGAATATAACACAGCCAGGGCAAACTCTTGCAGAATTCCATTTATGCATCTGTTTGCAAGAGGAATTCATGGCAGAGCAATCAGTAAAAGTTAGTAGGCAGATGCATATAACTGTTACAATTATCTCTTCTATGTCAGCACACTTTGACTTTAATGCAAACAATTCAGATTCAAGCTGTACAGTTTAAAAATCTAAATATGATTGCATCTGTTCCCATCTGAGCAGTGTTTCACAAGGGACCCATTTCAAAGCTCATTATAGCTAATGAATGACTCCTATAAATTTCAGTGGGCCATGAATCAGGGTTGAAAAAAAGCTAAACATGATCCTTCACTGACACTAAAATAAAGTTTTGCAGAAGTCAGCATTTGATTTTTTTAATTATTTTGATTAATTAAATTAATTAGTCAGCAAAACTGGTCAAAATTTGATTTTTCTCAAACTTTGTATTTTCACCAAATGATCAAGGAATGAATTAAACACATTTCAAATTTATTGTGCAAACATCTAAGATAAATGAATAACCCACTCAAACTTAATTATCCAAAAAAATATCTCAGCATGAACTGATGGTGGGCCTCACTGGAACAGATCTGTGAGTTCAGACTCAGCCTCTTCTACCTCTCACAGAGTTTGAAAGGTTAAATACAGATTAGAGTTTCCTACAGCCTCTGGCAGTCAAATAATTTTGCAGTTTTGTAGCTGATGGCTTATCTACACAGATTCAGAGATAGTAAACTCATTGTAGAGGACTGCTGTGATTACCCTCAAATTATGTACTAGGGAGTCCCTTAAATTAATGTCTGACTAGACTACATTTTATTTCCTTTAAAAAATAAAAGTGATTAAAGAGTTAACAGCAGCAAGAATTTTACTGTAGTTTTTGCTGATGATTCCAGAAGATGGTTATTTTAATTCCAAAGACTAGTTATCATCACTGTTAAAATTTTGCAGCCTGGAGTCTAAACTTGGCTCATTTCAGCTGAGTTCACACACAATAACACTTGAAGGATCACAAGAGCCTTTCCCTTTTATATTTCTGTTTTCCATGCAATTACTTCAGGTGTAACCCCTAATTCTCCTCTTTCGCTAGATAAAAGTAAGTGTCCTTACAGTCTTTTTTATCCAGCCCTCAGCTGTGGATCTTCACTAAATATCCTTATGTTTCCCTGCATGATCCTTCAATCTGATTTCACCAGAAATTTTTCGCCAGATTCTAGTGCTATCACTGAATTACAAGCTGAGGAAATCACACAAGCTGTGTATCTTGAGCAAGACAGGGTTTTTTAAAATAGCTTAATTTAAAATTAAGGCAGTGAGACCCTGGAACACTTTGCCCAGACATGTTTTGGGTGCCACATCCCTGGAGGTGTTCAAGGCCACGTTGGAAGCATCTTTGAGCCACCTGGTCTAGTGAGATGTGCCCTTGCCAAAGGCAGGGAGTTTGAACTAGAAGATCCTTAATGTCCATGGCAACACAAACCATTCTGTGGTTCTGTGAATTAACACTAGATGTCTGCAGCATTCAAATTCAAGTCCTCTGCCCTTACACACTGGAGGCAGTCATCACCACAGTTTCCCATCTCTACTGTTTAGACTATCTTTACAGATTCTTTCAGCTGCCCTTTTCTTTCCTGCCATTTTCTATTCCAGCATGCATTTCTGTACCTAACCTTCCACACTGCCCTCTATGTGTGCACTGCTCTCTGCATTTAATGATGAGGACCTGTTGATTTCTATTTGTGTGAACTTGTTCAAACCAGGGTAGCAGCAAGAGAGCAGTCGCTGATGAGTGTAGGACAGCCCACCAGACACGCTGGGCACTGTCCTATAAAAAGTTGGAGTGACAAAACAAACAAACTGCAAAACAGACTGTTCTTTCAAAGGGGAAATGGGAGGGAGAATAGAATAGAGGAAAAGGAAGACTATTGAGAGACAGGCTAGAGTCACATCTTCAAATAGACAGATTGTTAAAGATAAGTTTATAATATTTCCCCTTCGTATTTTTTACATCAAAACTTGTTCATATTTCATCTTACTGCATTTTTTTTTTCTTTTTTTTTTTGTACTGTAAGAGAGTTATCTTTCTCAGAATTTCAGTTACCTGCATTGTCCTCTTCAGGGAGCCTTATGTGTCAGGTCTTCTGTTCATCCATCACTTTGCTATGGGAAATGTTCCTCTTCTATGGGTGCAAACTGACAATGTCAGAAGGGTTTTGCTGCTGTTTCGTTTGCATAATGCTGAACATTTTTCTTGTGTGACACAGTTTAGTAATTTGGTGGTCTAGCTGGAAATATCTGATTTGTAGTTTCAAATCTGGAAAATCTTAAACCATGTAACAGCTGTGAACCTTCAGCTGGGACAGCCACTTATGTACCCTGCACTGAGATACTGCTGCTCAACTGGGCCCTCCACCCTCTTGTCCTGCTCACTTGTTTTGACTTGTTTCAGGTGCTTTAGGAAACAAATTGTGCATATGCCTATAGGGAAGGGGTTTTTTTGCAAATCCTCAAGTAGACACTTGCTGTGATAGTGTTACTTCCACATGAGCTTTGCCAGAGAGTCTAGCCTATCATCCTATGAAAACATACTATTTATCTTTCAGCTGACAGGACAAGTATTGGCCTGAGCATACAGCACAAGACCTGCAATGCTCACTGAAATTTTCATGCTAACGCTAAATCTAATTAGCAATTGGTAAAAAGGCCATTTTTTGCATCAAAAAATATAGGAAGGAAAAAATCAATATATTCTTAAAGACTTCACTTGTGATTTATAGCTAACTGCTTCAGCATCTGTTCTTTAGTTTTACTTTCAGGAAGAAAAATTTGGCACTTTTTTGTGGAAAGCACTGTGAAAATCTTCTCAAAATGATTTTGCAAATAAAGCAAAGTAAACCTGTCTTCTCATAAAAATTGCCAGGTTCATAACTAAGTAAGTTTGCCTAATTTAGATTTTATTTTCATTACAACACAGTGTGAAACAATTCATTTCAGTCAAAAGGCATCATTCCATGGTACTTTTTCAGCTAAACCAGCTGAGATTTGATAGTTGTGATTCAGCCTAGGAAAGGAAGGCTTCCCAAGGCAACCATGTGGAAGTGAAAATTGACAGAATTGTATTACAGACGTTTTTGATATTTATGTAACATGCATGTGTGACTGAGACTTCTCTCCCTCCCTCATCATGTCGCATATTTGGCTAAGAAAAGCCATTTTATGCCTGGAGGCACAACTGCAGTTCCTGTTTTTGTGCCCAGCAGCATGGCCCTCGTGAGAGCAAGCATGGTCATCCACCAGCACCCCTTCCTCCTGCAGGTTTAGCCAAGCCTCTGACTGTTCAGATTCATTCTGAAGGTCCTAGCTCCCTGTGTTGGTAGAGTTCCATAGACAGGAGATTTTATACGCTTAGATATATAAATTTCCAGTTTAATTTTGAAAGTAGCCTGTGTATCCCAGTAGTTCATTGGAACTGCAGTATACTTACGCACATCTCCACTTCTCTTCCACACAAATGTGTACTTCATGCTGCTGCATTAAGTCTTCCAGTCTTGGAAGAAGGATCAGAGCTGCTCCTTACACAGTGGGAAGGAGTTTCTTTTCAGCAGTCCTAAATCCATCCTAAATTTACAGCTTTCCACAACTGCTCTAGTCCTGTGATACATAATGTCATCACAATGGAGGTTTTATGCCCCCAGCTTCACACAGGGAGGAATGAAACTGGTCCTGGTGGCAGGATTTGCAATATGTGAGGTGCCTTCCCATCAGATAAAAGTGAAATCTAAGGTACTTATGCTCAGGGAAAAGCACTGACTTAACTTTACCAAGCAAAAAGTATTCCAGAATTTTTCCACATGCAAAAACAAGTTTTAAGGCAGTATCTCTTAAGAAAAGTAATCTGCAATTCAGTAACTTTAGTTTGCAAGACTTCTTGCACCAGATTCGGAGTTGAATGGCCTCTTGTTAATTAATTAATTTATAAGTCTGAGTTAAGTGTGTTATAATTCCCTCCTGAATTTCCCTTATTAGAACAATCTATCCAACAGCCTCAGTTACACAGATGAGCTTTACATAATGGGAAAGGTACTTGTCAAATATAAATGCAACCTCAAGAAGCAGGCAGTCTCTAGTCATACTAGGGACATATTCTTGTAATAGTCAAAAAATGTAAGGGTTATTCTGAGTTCATTAAATACTGTCTGCCAGTGTGCACATGTGGAAATAAATTCATCTGTAGTTTGAAGTGATTTCTTATGGAAGCAATTCTCATACAATCAAACCACCAGTCTGCCTCTGTATCTCTCCTCACAAAAACTCTTGTATCTGTTGGCTGGTTTGAGGTGCAATTAGCTTACTAAAAATGAAGAAAATAAGCAGCTAAGTAGTGGAGTTTATTCCTGTATCCCAATTAAAGAGGAGGCCAACCTCATGCCTTGTTACAAGTTAAAGTATCTCTCCAGCCTGGCAGCTTTTGTTACTGCTCCCATTTCAGGAGAAACTTTTACATCAGTATTTACATCTCTGTTGAGATAGAGATCTGTTTCTTCTTTGGCATGAATACAAGAGAAACCACAGATCATTTGGTTTCTGGAGCAAATGCTTAGTTTTGTCAGTGTGCATTTGGCAGTTAGACAGTGCCTGGGGACAAATGACTGAAATTCTGCTCACTTCTCAGCTTGGGCACCTCTGCTCTGACTGCTTGGAAGTCCTGCCTTGCTGGGGCCCAGGCCAGTGGTGAGTCACAGGAAAGGAAGGCACACTGCTGTGACCTTCCTCTCATCGTGTGGGGAGCTAAATCCTGGTAGTGTACAGAGGGAATCCTCAAAGAGTCTGAACAGGGTCAAGCTCATAAGGGATGAGCAGGATAAGACACCAAAGTGACTGTACAGAGCCTGAGGGCATGTAGGGACATCCATAGGCATGCAGGAACCTGTAAGGTGCTTGCAGGTAAGCACAGTAAGGTGCTTGCAGGGTTTGGCAGCAGGCAAGTGCTCATGTTTTATTNAGACTTTGCCTACTTTCTCTGCTGGTACTGTACTCTCTGGAAATGTAGATTATGCCTCAGAAAATGGAAATAATAACCTAGCGAAACCCATGCCATCAGGGGAAGACCACAGTAAGATCAGCCTTGAAACCCACCCATAACCAAGATCCTTCCTTCTCCCATGTGCTTGCATCCTAAAGCTCATCATCCTGAAGGCACAGCCTGATGTGTTACTGACTCTTCAGCTCAGTCATCACTCAGGCAAAGCCCCAGTAAAAACAGTGTTTCATGAGAATGAAAATTTGTCCAACACAGACTAAACAGAGATTTTATCAGGGAAGTTATTGCAGTTGGGCTAGAAATCACAGCTGACAAAAAAAACCATGAGGGAAGGATAGCAGGTTTAGTGAGATCGTGATGACTACTGCAAACAGGGGAGGAGTGGCTAAGTTATGTGCCAAAAATGTATCTAGTTGATGCAGCTATTCCCTTCTGATCTCTTCTGAGCCTGAAAAAACATAATAAATTATATGAAAGTATTTTTAATAGAACTTTCTTGAATTAAGCCTGACTTCAGAAGTGCATTTTCCCCTGTTATCAAATAGCAAAATCCACACATGTAGTTTTAAATTTATTGCAGCAGATGAAATGTATGTTTGGCCCACAATCAGTAAGTACAATTCACCAACTATTTTACAAAAGGCTGAAATCTTTTCATTCGTATTTAGCTGTTGAATATCTCTCTCTCACTCCTTTACATGAAAAGAAGTGATGATGTGCATATTTTCTTGAGGCTTTGGGTTTCTTTTAAAACTTCTGTTAATTCTTGCATGAGCATTTTGACAGCAGGTCAGCAATTATGTTATGAAACAAACATGTCCTGCCTCCAAATGAGAAAATCAAAACAAAATAGATAAATACTACCAGATGAAAAGACTAGTTAATTAGGACCGTTAACCATAGGGTTTTTTTTCATGGCTTTCATCTTTTATTACATTTTGATTAAAAGATATTGAGAGTAAGTAGTCTAACCTGTAAAATTTGTATTATCTCTAGAACTCAACACAGCTTCTTCTATTGTCCACAATCGTTTCATGTAGTGTTACTGACAACAGGAAATCATTGCCTGCTGTATATTTAAGATCAAAAAATTCTGCGTCAAGAGGAGGAAAATCTTTTGTTCTGTGTATCTATATTTCAACTTGAATGTATATGCAATAGTTTTTTTAACACTCCCTCGCTGATATACTATGATGCTCAATGAGAAGTACCTTGGAATATTTACCTCACAATAGGCTAGAGGATATGGATGTGGAAACTTAGCACCTTAGAAGTCCATCATCTTTCTTACCTGACTCATACAGTAAGAAAAACTTAATGTCTGCCACAGCAAGTGAAAATTAGCAGGGCCTGGCCTGAATGCTAGCCAGGTTGTGATTTAATGTCTATAAAATATTATGAACTCTTACATACTGTGTTTTGTAACTGAACTCATGTTTGGGTACTCAGTGGCTCTCCAGAACAGAAACAAATCCACAGCATGACTTTGACATCAATTAAGGTTTCCTCATTTATGAGCAGAAATGACCATAATGACCTTTATGCAGGTCAGACTGAATTTTTGGGTTTCTGTGTCATGAAGGGAGAAGGACTAGGCAGAACTAAAGACAAATATATTGCACTTACATTTTTAAGAATGTCCTTGATGAGAGCAATTTTTTCAGGATCCAAGTCTTTCAGAATTCACAGAGCTATGAGAGCTCTTTTTAAATAAAGATATGCTGCTTGCGTGTGTTTTCAATTCATTCATTCATTCATTCATTCATTCATTCTTCTAAATATTCTGTGCTTGGCAAAAGGGGACATAAATTTAGTCTGCAGCTGTTCCCACAGGCTGTTGAGTTTAATTGAAAGTAGAAGTGATCCAGTGTCAAAGTGAGCATTAAAATAGAAGTCTGGAAATCTTGGGCTTGCATGAGGCTGATAAACCCCCTGGATGATGAGCCAGGGCTATGTCACTGTGCATGTGAGTGACACCAGTGCTCTGGAGGGAAGGAGTCCTGCCTCTGCACCCCTCTAAAAAGTGAGACCTGTGTTTGTCCTCACAGAGAAGATGGCTGTACAGAGTTAGCAGTGTGCCACTGCATTCAGCACAGTTGAAAACTCTGTTTGGCAAGTGTTTTCTCCGTTTGGCTTTGTCCTTTCATATGTATATGGATAAGCAAATTAAACCCCATTCTTTGTGTGGTAATGGTTGGACTATGCAAAGCAAAGCAAACACACACAGCAGACAGTGGTGCTGGCTCTTACTGACGTTTCAGGTACCAACTTTTTACCAGGTAGGGATTTCCTCCTTGGGACAGCCTGTTTGCATTGCCCACCTAAACTTCACATCAAATGTAGTATCCTTTGCTGTTCAGCAATTCCACTTTATAGGTTATTTATTTATCTGGAGAAACAAAAATCACTACTGGCAAATAATTGTGGCTTGCCTCCTTTACCCTGATGAAAGAGAGGTTCACAGGACTCACTTGGCAACTCTGAGAAGGCAGTTGAGTGAAGTGTGGTGGTAATGTCTTTGCAATAGGCAAGATTTGCAAGAATAGGCAGCATCCTCACAACAGGTTGATTGCTTCAATGGAGAAGAAAATCTTCATACCTCTTGCCAGGCGTCCATGTCTGATCTTCGAGTATGAGCATGAAAACACCTGAAAACAAAAACCACATGCAAACAAACAAACAAGCGAAAAACAAACAAAAAACAACAACAAAAAAAAAACAAACAAAAAAACACCACCAAAACAAAACAAACAAACAAAAAAAAAACAAAACAAAACAAAACAAAAAAGTCCCAAACCTCTGAAAAGGAAGAAGAGGAGAGAAGGCGACTAAGGAGTTAAAAATTTCGAGAGCTGCGTAAGAAGAGACAGCAGCGCAAAGGGGAAAAGCGCTGAGGTTCTGAGTGTTAAAACTTCTTCCTTCAAGTAGTTAAAAATCCGACCGTCTGCTCCTTGCAATCGGAGGCAGGGAAGCAGGCGGCGGCAGTTCTTTAACACTTTCTTTGCAGGCTGAAGGGGTTTTCCTTGCCAGTGGCCTTTTTTTGGAGAGGACACCTTTGCCCGCTGTGCCCATTCCGCTGCATTGTCACCGGAGCCGCCGCCGGTGCCTCCCACGGGGCTGCCGGCTGTACCCTTAGCCCTTCCCAAACCGGGTGCCAGTAGGATTATAAGAATTTAATAACACACTGTATATTTTGATTTAAAAAANTTTTTTTTAAAAAAAAAAAAAAAAAAAAAAAAAAGTTTTTTAAAACTAAACCAGGGAGCAGCGCTAATTAACCGTGGAGCAATTTTAATTGTTAGGAACACACTTTCTGCCTTTCACAGAAAGTCGGTGAAGAGAACACCTGAGCTACCCTGAGAAAACATGGGAAAGTACTTTCGAGCGTCTCTCGGGACAGAGTTTTCTGCAATAAACTCGAGGGAGAAAAAAAAAATAAAGAAGCCGTCTCCGAGCTAGTGTTAAACGACATGAATGAGTTTAGCAACTGAGCCAAAAGCCCTTGACACCCTGTCACCTCCCCCTTCCAGCAGCTTTCAAAGAATTCGGGGATGAAACATCTAAAATAAATCCCTAGTCCTTCCCTGGTGGCTGCTTTCGCATTTCCAGCGTCTCTTCATCCGAGACAAGGAGATCGGCGGGGATCCCCGGCCACCCCATTTCCAGCCGCCGTCCGAATGGTAGGCAGAGCCTGGGGGGCTGCAGGCACCTTCTCCATCTCACCCATTTCCAGGCGATTTCGCGGAGATTCATTCTCCCATAGAGGCGCAGAGCTGCTCATCTGCCCGCAGAAACGAATTCTGGACCATTTGCTCTGCAAAAAAATAAGCCCACCGTCCTAAGGAGTGTCGAGGAGTGTCCCTTGGGGAAAAGCAGAGCGCTTCGTGCAGGGGGAGAGAATTGCGTGTGATTTGGAGTAAAACACCCTGAGGCTGAAGGAGGCGCCGGCGCCCGGTGCCAGGACGCGTGCGACGAGGGCAGAGCCGGCCAGCCCCTCTCCTCCCCGCCGGCACCACACGGGTCAGCCACTGCCAGAGCTCTGCCAGAGCTCTCCTCGGGCCCGGCCCAGCCCAGCAGCCCCGCTGGGGCCGCTCGGTCCCCGCGGGGGTCCAGCTGCCGACGGGGCGCACACGCCGGGTGGCGCTGCGAGCCCGCCGCAGCTTCGGCCGCTCTCCCGGTGCGCCAGGGTGTCCGTGTCCGCGTCGGGGCAGAAACGGGAAGGGGAGCAGCGGGGGGCAGCTACTCGCTCTCGAAAGAAGCACCGGTGCGGCGATGGGGAGAAAGTCCGGGCGAGATGCAGAGCCTTCTGCTCAGATGTGCGAGAGGCCGGCTTTATTGCCAGAGGAAAGAGAACTGGTGAGGCGTGAGAGACAGCTGGAGGCATTGAGTGCATGGGCACACGCATACACATCCTCCTGTCTTAAGGGATGAGGACAGGAGTAAAGCAAAGTCTGTTGCCGCCAGCAGCAGCAGCAGCA
>VWZS01006098.1:9364-25813 GCA_013397075.1 Rhabdornis inornatus
CGAGCTCCCCGGAAAGCAGCCCCGGGAGGGTTCCCCGCTCCGGAGCGGTGGGATCGGGGTTGCTTTCCCTGTTTGCCGGCCGTGCTTTCCGCGGGGAGGCGGCAGAGCCCCGCGGAGCCGGGCGCAGGGGCACCCCGAGGAGCCGCGTCCCTGTCGCTGTCCCCAAAGCCACCCCCGAGGGCGGGATGGCCGCGTGGAGGCGCTGCTGGATAAGGGACGCGCCGCCGGGACCCCGCGGGGACGGGAGGGGACCGGCCCGGTGGCACAACCGGGAGGGATGGGGACGGCCGCGGGGCACAGGGGACAGCGGGCCCCCAGCCCCTGCCTCGCCCCGCTGCGGGAGGAAATCCCTAAATCCCACCGCTTTGGGAGCGGGCCGGGAGCGGGTCTGGCCCCTGACCCTCACGGGGACCCCTCCAACTCCCCAAACCCCACTGGTGGGGCGAGCGGGGTGTCCCCAAACCCGTCCCCAAAGCCCCCGGGCGGGGTTTGGCGCTCAGCGCTCGCCCTTCCCCACGCCGGAAGAACAAACGAAACGGAGCGAGGAATTCCAGCCGCGTGGAATTCCGGAGAGCCGCAGAGGATGAGGAGGAGCAGCCACGGCTTCCTCCCACAGCGAGCCACAGGGACGGCGACAGCTCCCCGCCTGCGCTGGGGACACTGGGGACACTGTAGGTGGGTGCCTCAGGGCAGCCCCGTGCTTCTCCCTCCCCGGGGGATGCCTCGCTGAATTTTGGGTTTCTGCGCTTTGCACCGGGCCGCTGATCAACGGTGATTAGGCAGAGAATCAATCGGGGGCTCTCCGGCGACAGGGACACAGGAGAGACCCCTCCCTCCAGCTCCCCCACGGCCCTTACAGGCAGCAGCCTCCCTCTCTCCCTCTCTCCCTCTCTCCCTCTCTCCCTCTCTCCCTCTCTCCCTCTCCTGCCCACCGCCGCCGCACGTTGTCCCCACCTCCTCTCCCTCCCCCAACATTTAAACAACCAGCAAGTTCGAAGAACCTCCAGCTGGAAAGGATAAGATCGGGAAAAAGAAAAAAAAAGAAGAGAAAAAAAAGAAAAAAAAATATTTAAGGCTTTAGAGTGGTTGGGTGCAGCATCCTCCCCTCCCACAGGCCCCGCAGGTCCCGCCAGCCACAAAAATCCAAGTCTGTCTCAGCATTTTTTATTGGGTCACACGAAGGTTTGGGCAGTTCCAGAGGGGTTCACGCACTTTCCCTCCCCCCCCGAGTTCCGCTGACATATCTGGGATTAAAGGACAACGTCCATGCTGTCCATGCAAAACATCCCAGACCTGCTGGGAAAACCCAAGAGTTCAGACAAACCTGCCTGGAACTGTTCCAGGCTCACTCGGACAAACAGAGATCCTGCCTAAATTCCCTGGGATTTACCCTCAGTTCAGTTCACCCCCGTGAGATAAAAACCGCGAGAAATAAACTGCGTCAAACCGTGCTGTCGCTGCCTCAGGCCGGGTCTGGCCGAGCAGGCTCAATTATTTCAGAGTGAAAAAGCCGGGTTTAAGAAGTGGTTGTGTCTCGGGACGTGCAGGGATGGAGCAGCTCCTCCCCGTCACCTGCGGGATGCGTCACTCCCAGCTCCTCATCACACTTCCTGCAGGAAAAGAGCTCAGCTCTGGTGCTCCGAAAGTCTGGGAAAAAAAAAAAAAAATTCCCCCATCGTGGAACTTCCCAGCTGTTTTCCAGACATCATTTCCCCTCCCCTCTTCAGTTTGGGTCGTCCCACAAGAAGTCACTGACTCCCGCAAGAGACGAAAGCACCACACAGAAATTCGGGTTTTCTTAGCCGCAAACCCTGCCAAGTGATTCAGCCTCAATAAACTTTAGGTGTAAGCGGCCACAAATCCCTCAATCCCCGGGGATGTGTCTCCGTCCTCTGCCGCGCCACGGAGGAGCTCCTGGCACCACACCCCACAGGCAACGCGAGTTCCCAACCCTCCCGAATACACAGAACGCCCAAGGACAAAGGCCTTGGAGGGCAAAACTCCCTCCTGGCTCGTGGGACCTGCCTCCGGTGTCCCTCTCAGCGCTGGGGAACAGCTGGATGGAAACCCAGGACAAAGGGGAGTTCAGCACTGCCATCAGCGGTGACATTAGGGGTGGCAGCTGTGGGTTCCAGGCAGCTCCTCTCGAGCGAGGCCGCTTAAAATTCCGTATGACAGCGGGGAAAAGGCGATGGAAACATCCCCGGCTTTTTGCATTTCGGTTCTGCCCACGCACAGAGAACCCACCCTCCCTTCCCACACAAAGTCTTGGGGGAGATTGATCGACGGACGGGCTGCACAATGCGCCTAAAAACTCCGAGGAACGGTAAAGTCGCTGTGCCCCGGTGGAGGATAAATTTTTATAATCCTCCCTTCCTCTTGAACGCCGGGGTTTGCTAATTATCACCAAAAAAATCACCAAATAATAAGAGCCTGATGATGGAGGAGCAGCCCCAGCGCTGCGTGGCCCTGCCTGACAGGAACCTGCCCAAAATTTGGCCTGTCCAGAGTCCGGAGGAACGCAGACACAACACCAAAATCCCTGCTCAGCTCCAAAGCCGGGCCCTGCTCCCAGCACCTACCTGGGTTTGGGGTTTTCCTGCGGAGCTGCGCTGTTCCTGCTCCCTGACCGAGGATAACTCCCGATTATCAGACAGGGAGAATTCCGTGTGTCCTCCCAGCAGGGACAGCGGGGACCTCTGGGTGCCCCGTGCCAGCGGCCATCACGTCCCTTAAACACTCAGCCTGATTTTAAAGGCCAGCAGCAGCTTTTCTCCCCGCCGCCGGTAACTCACGGGCCGCTCCAGACAGCCACCAAATGCATCATCAACTGAAATTAGTGCACAATTAAACGAAATTAACCCATCTTGGGGTCTGCCACCCAAGGCTTCCAGCCCGCAGGGTGCCCGCCTATGTTTGGGCTGCCACTTAAGCGCAGCCCAACGTTTGTTTTGGCTGGGCCGCGTGTGAGGACGCGTTTTTTCCGCCCGGTCTGGCTGCAGCAGGGGGAGAAGCCACCCTGAACTCCTCCCGCGGCTGCCTCAGGGACCTTTGGGAGCCAACACCGCAGCGGAGCAGCTAAAAACGCTCCGGCATTTTCCGGGACGCGCTTTTTGTCCGCGCTGTGGGATTTTTAAGGAATGACTCCCACCACCGCAGGCTCCTTCCGCCTCCTGAGCTGGCCGCGCAGCCCTCGGAGGGAATCGCACTCGGAGCGATCGCAGCTCTGCCCGTGCCCCCTTCAAACGCCCCGAAATAACGACAAGGGTTTCGCCTGCGTTTATTCGGGAGGATTTCAGCCTCGCTCGGGGAGCTGGAGAGGAACAAGGAGCCCGCTGTGCCTCGTGCGCCGCACTCGAAGCCCATCAAAGCCAGCGCCAGCCTGGAGGAGCCTGGACTTGAGATCCACTGGAAGAAGTCCCGGTGACTTCTGGAGACGCTGAATCAGGTGCTCCAAGGAGGATGAGCCGCGCTGGCGCTGGCAAACTCCGCGTTCTTTAACCACTCGGAGATGGAACAAGGAGTTCTGGGAAGCCGCAGAGGCAGCGAGACAGAAAACGCCAACAATAAACCTCGACAGCAGCGTCTGTAACCGAGCGCGGAACGAGTGGAGAGGGCACCAAGCGCTCCCCAGATCTCCCCTGGAAACTCGGGGATTGGGGAGGGTGAGAGCAGAGAACCGCCCCGGGGAGCTGGGTTTGCCCTGGGAAAAACGGGAGCAGGGAGAACACCAGGCACGGGGCAGGAACCAGCCCCAAAGCAAGCAGAAAAAGCAGCAGGGCGGGAGCCCCGGGTGCATCCTCCTGGGGGACCAGCGCCTTCCTCGAGCCCAGAAAGTCCCCAGAAAACCGCCTGGGAGCTTCTTCTCCTTGGAATGCCGCGTGCAATCTCCAGCCAGCGCCTGGCGAGGGGGGAAAAAGAGACAATTCCAGCTGTTATTCCAGAGGAGGGAAAGCAGCGCCAGCAGGAGAGGATCCGCCGGGCAGCAGCGGCGGGAGGAGCAGTGCCACTCCTCGGGTGGCACCTGAGGTACCCAGCGCTGCGTTCCCCAAAATTCCTGGCACCCGCTGCGCAGCAGAAGCCGCCCCCCGAGCCCCGGGGGATGTGGAGGGATGTGGATTGCCACCGAGACGCTTTCCCCTCCCGCCTCTGGATCCACGCTCGGGAAATCGCCGCTCTCTCCTGATGAAGTGCTTAATTGCGGCCCGAGCTCCCCCGAGTGTTTCCGCTTCCCCGAGAGCTGAGGTCCCGCTTCAAGCACGTGCCACCATTGACTCCCTTACCCATTTCCTCCCCGGGAATCCCTCCCGAAGGAGGCCCGGGTGTGTCCCCGCTCCGCAGGGAGCCAAGCGGAGAGCTGGGAAGCGGCAGCTGAATTTTCCTTCGAGGAAAACCCAGAGGAAACCAAAGGGATTTAACCATGATTTCAGCGGGTGAATGCTCCGCGCACCTTCGTTGCACTCGGGGCAGTTCCCATCACCCACAGCTCCCCCAGAAAGTTTCCAGCCGTGGGGAAAAGCTGAGGTTGGAATCCGCGGAGGCCTCGCAGGCTGGTGACACCAGCCCCCGCTCGGAGCTGCTTAATGGGTAATGGAATAATATTTCCATCCGTTGTAGATGAGAAAAGATAATTACTTTCGGGGTTTAAGAACCAAACGTGTTGATCCAAATGTAATCTCGGTGTTTTAGCATCTGATTATTACATCAGAAACACAAATGTCAACGGAGTTGTCAGAAGGGGGGAAAGGGAGAAGTGTGACTTGGATCACACACCAGGGCGAAGACGCCACCGAGGGACTTTTAACTCGAGTTAGTTAAAAATGCTCTTCTTCCCCGAAGCATTTTGGGAGCTGGGAGCTGCTGTGCTCCCTCGGTGACGCTTCTGCCACACCCAGAACGGGGTGACAGGACCAGAGGGGACAAGCGTGGGTCATTCCCTGCATCCCAGACCCGGGATACAAACCCCAGAAGGTTCATTCCCCGCCGGGAGCAGCGGCTGCAAGGGGCCTTTGGTGCTTCCAGCCCGGATCTTTATTCTGGAATCCAGCCAGCACCTGGCTCTGGCATCCTCTGTCACCTCCTTCAGCAGTTTGTCCCTGCTGTCCCAAACCTGCTCTGACGACCCCGGAGAACACGGGGCGGGTTTGCTTTCCAACCCAAACCACCCCGGACCCTGGGGCAGTTCAGAGAGGAGATGACAGGAGTCCCTGTTCTCCTGGAGTCCCTGTCCTTTCTCCTGGAATCCCTGTTCTCCAGGAATCCCTGTCCTCTCTCCTGGAATCCCTGTTCTCCTGGAATCCCTGTTCTTTCTCCTGGAATCCCTGTTCTCCAGGAATCCCTGTCCTTTCTCCTGGAGTCCCTGTTCTCCAGGAATCCCTGTTCTCCTGGAGTCCCTGTCCTCCTGAAGTCCCTGTCCTCCTGGAATCCCTGTCCTCTCTCCAGGAATCCCTGCCCTCTCTCCAGGAAGAGCTCCCTATCCCAAAATCACCCAGCACCCCCGGGGGAGCAGCAAGGCGAGCGTGCTGCCGAGGGCCGGCTGGAATCGTGGAGCTCTGCTGCTGAACAAAGCCCTTGCCTCGATTTCCCAGCCAAGTTCAAGTTCCCAGCAGGCTGATTGTCCCCACGCCCCCTCCCCTCCCCGTCCCTGAAGCACCCACTGCTGTATGGAATTTTATTAAATTGCCAGCACGGGCGGCCGCTCAAAGTTTGCGAGGCTCGGCGCGACTGATGGCAGCAAAACACGGGAAGAAAAGGAAGGGGGAGGGGGGCACCCCTGTTTGTTAAAGCTTTTTCTCTTCCCTTTTGAATAAAATGTCAACTCCATTATACAGATGTCAACTCCATTACTGCAACGCTCCTGTGGCAGCCTCAACACGGAACTATCTGCTAATAAAACAACTTTCTCGCAGGGGGAGCAGAGGGCAGGTTACCTGCTGGAGGTTCCAATCTGGTTAAGAAAATTCCTGTTTATCCCTGCAGGCACAAACACCATTTCCATTATCCTGGTCTCCTCCTCGTCTTTGTCGGCCCCGAAGTAAAAACCTGCTCTTGTATCCCGGCGAGCCACGGGCCTGTCCTCGCTAGGGAGGGCAGAGAATGGGGAGAGAGGTGCCCGGAGTGCTGGGGGGGAAAATAAAAAACAGATGGGGGTTAGAATCGTGGAATGGTCTGGGGTTGAAGGCAGCTGAAAGGTCCCCTTGCTCCAGCAGCAGCAAAGGCACAGATGCCCCCCAAAAGCAGCAAGAGCTGCCCACAGGCACCGCGAGCAGCATCCCAAAAGCACTTCCCGAGAAGCCCTGGAGCGGTTTGTGCGCCTGGCAAACCGGGATACGCTCGGGGAGAGAATCTGGGGCTGTGGAACTGGGGGCTCCCACCCTTCCTCGGGAACAGAAATCCTATTTTTAAGCGGCCGGGAAGGCAGGGAAGCCCCTCAGCCTCGGCAGGCAGGCAGGGGCCGTGAGAGGCCAGGGCTCCTCCCTCGCTCTCAGCCTGGCTCAGGCGCAGCCCCACGCACACAAAGATGAGCACGTATTTAAAGAATAAAAGAAACCCATTCCACGACGGGAGCTGTTTAGATAATTGATTTCCCTCGGACTCACAAGCACTAAATAACAGCCAGCGAGCCACATCTCCCAGATAACCTTTTCCTCCAAATCTCTCTTCCAAAGGATTGGCCTTTGACAGAGGCAGCTCCTAGGCAGGACCTTGCCGGGAGAAGGCCGCAACCGTTCCTCAAGCAATTATTTTTTCCCCGGTATCCTTTGCATAGGGAGAGCTAATTAACTGCCTGCCAGGTTCTGCAGATCCGGGGGAGCGGGATGAAGCAGCACAAATGTCATAATTAATTAGAGTTTAACGCCGGAGCGAGCACGGTGTCAATGCTCCGTGTGCCGGGAACCGGGGCACACCCAGCCTGGCCAGCAGAGGGAATTTCCTCATGGAAAGGGTGGTGGCGCACTGCAAGGGCCCGGGGGGGTTTGGAGTCAAGGCTGGTCGTCGAGGCTGATGATTCGGATTGATTTTGGCAAGAGCCAAAACCCCAGAAACTCCCTGAGAAAAACTCTCAGCCCTACCCTTGTTCCCTGAGCAGATGTTCCCAGGGCTGGCAGTGGATCCCACACACCTGGAACCCAGCAGGGGACAGCTCCCCACGGGACACCTCAAATCCTGCCCTTGGGACACCTCAAATCCTGCCCCTGCGAGCTCCACAGCCCCGAAAACAAAAACCCCAGGACTCAGTGCGCTCTGGAGCAGGGCAGATTCCTGCAGGAAAATAAGAGTGAGGACTTGCAGGCATCCGTGCTCAGCTCCCTGAGCTCCATCCCTTCCCCATCTGCTGTGGGGGATCTCCAGGGGGGAAAGGGCAAAGCGAGGGATGAAGCCCCCGAGCTCTGCATCCGTTTGGGACCATCCCGGCGCCGGGTTNCGGGGAGAGAATCTGGGGCTGTGGAACTGGGGGCTCCCACCCTTCCTCGGGAACAGAAATCCTATTTTTAAGCGGCCGGGAAGGCAGGGAAGCCCCTCAGCCTCGGCAGGCAGGCAGGGGCCGTGAGAGGCCAGGGCTCCTCCCTCGCTCTCAGCCTGGCTCAGGCGCAGCCCCACGCACACAAAGATGAGCACGTATTTAAAGAATAAAAGAAACCCATTCCACGACGGGAGCTGTTTAGATAATTGATTTCCCTCGGACTCACAAGCACTAAATAACAGCCAGCGAGCCACATCTCCCAGATAACCTTTTCCTCCAAATCTCTCTTCCAAAGGATTGGCCTTTGACAGAGGCAGCTCCTAGGCAGGACCTTGCCGGGAGAAGGCCGCAACCGTTCCTCAAGCAATTATTTTTTCCCCGGTATCCTTTGCATAGGGAGAGCTAATTAACTGCCTGCCAGGTTCTGCAGATCCGGGGGAGCGGGATGAAGCAGCACAAATGTCATAATTAATTAGAGTTTAACGCCGGAGCGAGCACGGTGTCAATGCTCCGTGTGCCGGGAACCGGGGCACACCCAGCCTGGCCAGCAGAGGGAATTTCCTCATGGAAAGGGTGGTGGCGCACTGCAAGGGCCCGGGGGGGTTTGGAGTCAAGGCTGATCGTCGAGGCTGATGATTCGGATTGATTTTGGCAAGAGCCAAAACCCCAGAAACTCCCTGAGAAAAACTCTCAGCCCTACCCTTGTTCCCTGAGCAGATGTTCCCAGGGCTGGCAGTGGATCCCACACACCTGGAACCCAGCAGGGGACAGCTCCCCACGGGACACCTCAAATCCTGCCCTTGGGACACCTCAAATCCTGCCCCTGCGAGCTCCACAGCCCCGAAAACAAAAACCCCAGGACTCAGTGCGCTCTGGAGCAGGGCAGATTCCTGCAGGAAAATAAGAGTGAGGACTTGCAGGCATCCGTGCTCAGCTCCCTGAGCTCCATCCCTTCCCCATCTGCTGTGGGGGATCTCCAGGGGGGAAAGGGCAAAGCGAGGGATGAAGCCCCCGAGCTCTGCATCCGTTTGGGACCATCCCGGCGCCGGGTTATTGGGATTGGGGTGATTGGGATTTGGGTGGTCGGGATTTGGGTTATTGGGATTTGGGTGATTGGGATTTGGATTGCTGGGATTGGGGTGATTGGGATTTGGGTTATTGGAGTTTGGGTGGGATTTGGATGATTGGGATTTGGGTGGTTGGGATTTGGGTGGTTGGGATGGCAGTCCTGCCTCGCAGAGCCACCCCCACGGTGACAAACAGCGCCGGGAGCTGTGACACGGGCGGGTCAGAGCCCGCTCGGCAGCTCCGGGAGGGAACAATGAGGCGGAGCAGGGAGCGAGGCTCTGGGAAAAAGGATGGCCTTGAGCAGGAGAAAACGCACGGCACGCAGGAGAAGCTCCTTCAAAAACTTGGGTTTCCTCTTTTTTTAACCTAGTGGAGGCTTTCATTAACCCCATCTGGAAGAGGCCAGCACCTCTCCCGACATCTGCTCGGGGGCTTTGTTCCAGCGTGAGACTTCTCCGCTGTTTTTCCAGGCGGGGCTCATTCCAGCTCTTCAGCGATGGGATGTTTCCGGGGATTTTCCTCTCCCTGAAAGTGCTGAGTCCTGCAGGTGAGAGCCCCAAACCTGTGGTTTAAAGTCCTTCAGCCACCAGGGGCCAGCCTGGGGCCCTTGTCCAGCTCCTGTCCCGAGGGGATCCCACAGCAGGAGCGGCTGTCACAGCTCAGCTCCCACAGGATATCCCAAAATCCCGGCTGATCCCCATTTCACACCCTCGGCTGCACCACTGGACCGTCTCCCGTGGCTCTCCACATCCCTGGGAAAGGACACATTCCCTATTCCCCTGCCAGGTCCCGCACCCACCAGGCACAATCCTCGGGGCTGCACAGAAAACAGGGATGCAGGGAAACCATTTCTCCCCCCTTTGGTGCTCCAAGACCCCGAGCCACTACGGTTATTCCTAAGTGCACATGGAATATTGCTCTGATTTTAGAAGTCATGGAGATGATCCTTCATGAAGCCTCCACTTCATGGCTTCCTCACATGGTACCTAGACCTATCCCAAGTGGAGGATTTCCCACTTTTTTATTTCCCCCTTTGCCAAGAAAACCCATGTGCTTGTCTGGGGCTTTGTGCAGATCCAGCTCTGTCAGGAAGTGAATCCCAGCTGGACACAGGCAGCCCTGGCTCCTTCAGCCTCCCTGCCAGCTCCAGGCTCTCTCCTGGGCAGCAGAGCCAGGGCTAAAGCTCAGCCTAAGTCCCCTGGGCACGCAGTGAGCCCAGCTGCCACGGAGCATGGCAATGTGGGATAAGCCTGGAAGTGCTCCAGGCCAGGCTGCATGGAGCTCTGGCAAATTTAGGTAAAAATGGCAAAAATTCAGGCGAATTTTTTGCCGTTGTAAATCTGAGCTGGCAAATTTCCATCTGGAGCTGGCGTTGCAGGGAGCTTGGAACTGGATGGTCCTTTTGGGCCCTCCCAGCCCAAAGCAGAGTTCCATGGTGATCCCACGGCCCAGGCCGGGTAAAACCCACGGGAAAACATCCACGAGCCCTGTGGAAGGGCTCCCATTCCAAAGGCAGGAGCAGCCACGAGCAGCACGAACCAGGAGGGAATTCAAACCCCGGAGTAACTCAGGAACCCGGATTTTCCCGGCGTTCCCTCACCCACACTGCAGGCACGGGGAAAGGGAAAGCCAGCCTCGTTATTCCCACTAATTCACCCGGGAAAAAACAAAAAATGGAATGAAAACCACGGGCTCACCTAAGGGAGAGAGGCAGTGGGACCAGCACAAAGGAGCTGCTGCCAGGTGGGAACGGGGCAGGGATTGGGGATTGGGGATTGGGGATTGGGGATTGGGGATCGGGGATCAGGAATTGGGGATTGGGATCAGGGATCCAGAGAATTGCAGTGCCAGAGAAATATCTGCGTTCTGTTTTCTGAGGAAAAGCTGGAGGAGATGCCTCAGGAATATCACGCAGCACTGGGGTGTTTTCTCCTGTTCAATAATTAGGAAAACCTTAAAAGCAGCTCTGGGATATTTCACATTTCACTGGAACCGGCTCTGCTCCCTCCCACACACTTTTCCCTTTCCAGAAACTTTTCCCAGCTGGATCTGAGGACACAAGACATTTACCTGGGAGCTCCGTAGCTGGAAACATCCCTCCCCACAGGCAGGAGCAGAGCTGGNTCCCGGCTGATCCCCATTTCACACCCTCGGCTGCACCACTGGACCGTCTCCCGTGGCTCTCCACATCCCTGGGAAAGGACACATTCCCTATTCCCCTGCCAGGTCCCGCACCCACCAGGCACAATCCTCGGGGCTGCACAGAAAACAGGGATGCAGGGAAACCATTTCTCCCCCCTTTGGTGCTCCAAGACCCCGAGCCACTACGGTTATTCCTAAGTGCACATGGAATATTGCTCTGATTTTAGAAGTCATGGAGATGATCCTTCATGAAGCCTCCACTTCATGGCTTCCTCACATGGTACCTAGACCTATCCCAAGTGGAGGATTTCCCACTTTTTTATTTCCCCCTTTGCCAAGAAAACCCATGTGCTTGTCTGGGGCTTTGTGCAGATCCAGCTCTGTCAGGAAGTGAATCCCAGCTGGACACAGGCAGCCCTGGCTCCTTCAGCCTCCCTGCCAGCTCCAGGCTCTCTCCTGGGCAGCAGAGCCAGGGCTAAAGCTCAGCCTAAGTCCCCTGGGCACGCAGTGAGCCCAGCTGCCACGGAGCATGGCAATGTGGGATAAGCCTGGAAGTGCTCCAGGCCAGGCTGCATGGAGCTCTGGCAAATTTAGGTAAAAATGGCAAAAATTCAGGCGAATTTTTTGCCGTTGTAAATCTGAGCTGGCAAATTTCCATCTGGAGCTGGCGTTGCAGGGAGCTTGGAACTGGATGGTCCTTTTGGGCCCTCCCAGCCCAAAGCAGAGTTCCATGGTGATCCCACGGCCCAGGCCGGGTAAAACCCACGGGAAAACATCCACGAGCCCTGTGGAAGGGCTCCCATTCCAAAGGCAGGAGCAGCCACGAGCAGCACGAACCAGGAGGGAATTCAAACCCCGGAGTAACTCAGGAACCCGGATTTTCCCGGCGTTCCCTCACCCACACTGCAGGCACGGGGAAAGGGAAAGCCAGCCTCGTTATTCCCACTAATTCACCCGGGAAAAAACAAAAAATGGAATGAAAACCACGGGCTCACCTAAGGGAGAGAGGCAGTGGGACCAGCACAAAGGAGCTGCTGCCAGGTGGGAACGGGGCAGGGATTGGGGATTGGGGATTGGGGATTGGGGATTGGGGATCGGGGATCAGGAATTGGGGATTGGGATCAGGGATCCAGAGAATTGCAGTGCCAGAGAAATATCTGCGTTCTGTTTTCTGAGGAAAAGCTGGAGGAGATGCCTCAGGAATATCACGCAGCACTGGGGTGTTTTCTCCTGTTCAATAATTAGGAAAACCTTAAAAGCAGCTCTGGGATATTTAACATTTCACTGGAACCGGCTCTGCTCCCTCCCACACACTTTTCCCTTTCCAGAAACTTTTCCCAGCTGGATCTGAGGACACAAGACATTTACCTGGGAGCTCCGTAGCTGGAAACATCCCTCCCCACAGGCAGGAGCAGAGCTGGCTCGTCCCCCCTCTGCCACCCGAGCCCCAGGGGAAAACACATCCGTCCAGCAAGCAGCAATTCCAGGGAAGCGTTAGAGGGGGGGAGGGGGGGTTATCCCAAAAAAGTCGCTGTAGGAAAACTCACAGCCACAAGGATAAAGATTATTCCATGACCGTTATGTAAAGAGGGGCAGGGAATCCTGCGGGTGGCCAGGGAGATAACACCCCTTAAACCTGACTTTTAGGATGAGCAACCCCCTAAACCTGACTTTTAGGACGAGCAACCCCCTAGACCTGCCACAAGGGTGTCCTGGTGTGGCCGTGCCACTGCCGGGAATTCCTGCCGGGAATNTCCTGGGCAGCAGAGCCAGGGCTAAAGCTCAGCCTAAGTCCCCTGGGCACGCAGTGAGCCCAGCTGCCACGGAGCATGGCAATGTGGGATAAGCCTGGAAGTGCTCCAGGCCAGGCTGCATGGAGCTCTGGCAAATTTAGGTAAAAATGGCAAAAATTCAGGCGAATTTTTTGCCGTTGTAAATCTGAGCTGGCAAATTTCCATCTGGAGCTGGCGTTGCAGGGAGCTTGGAACTGGATGGTCCTTTTGGGCCCTCCCAGCCCAAAGCAGAGTTCCATGGTGATCCCACGGCCCAGGCCGGGTAAAACCCACGGGAAAACATCCACGAGCCCTGTGGAAGGGCTCCCATTCCAAAGGCAGGAGCAGCCACGAGCAGCACGAACCAGGAGGGAATTCAAACCCCGGAGTAACTCAGGAACCCGGATTTTCCCGGCGTTCCCTCACCCACACTGCAGGCACGGGGAAAGGGAAAGCCAGCCTCGTTATTCCCACTAATTCACCCGGGAAAAAACAAAAAATGGAATGAAAACCACGGGCTCACCTAAGGGAGAGAGGCAGTGGGACCAGCACAAAGGAGCTGCTGCCAGGTGGGAACGGGGCAGGGATTGGGGATTGGGGATTGGGGATTGGGGATTGGGGATTGGGGATCGGGGATCAGGAATTGGGGATTGGGATCAGGGATCCAGAGAATTGCAGTGCCAGAGAAATATCTGCGTTCTGTTTTCTGAGGAAAAGCTGGAGGAGATGCCTCAGGAATATCACGCAGCACTGGGGTGTTTTCTCCTGTTCAATAATTAGGAAAACCTTAAAAGCAGCTCTGGGATATTTCACATTTCACTGGAACCGGCTCTGCTCCCTCCCACACACTTTTCCCTTTCCAGAAACTTTTCCCAGCTGGATCTGAGGACACAAGACATTTACCTGGGAGCTCCGTAGCTGGAAACATCCCTCCCCACAGGCAGGAGCAGAGCTGGCTCGTCCCCCCTCTGCCACCCGAGCCCCAGGGGAAAACACATCCGTCCAGCAAGCAGCAATTCCAGGGAAGCGTTAGAGGGGGGGAGGGGGGGTTATCCCAAAAAAGTCGCTGTAGGAAAACTCACAGCCACAAGGATAAAGATTATTCCATGACCGTTATGTAAAGAGGGGCAGGGAATCCTGCGGGTGGCCAGGGAGATAACACCCCTTAAACCTGACTTTTAGGATGAGCAACCCCCTAAACCTGACTTTTAGGACGAGCAACCCCCTAGACCTGCCACAAGGGTGTCCTGGTGTGGCCGTGCCACTGCCGGGAATTCCTGCCGGGAATTCCTGCCGGGAATCCCTGCCGGCCATGCCAGCCCGCAGTTCCTGGCGCAGGGCTCGATGTCCCCAGGCAGGAGAGGTGTCCCCGTCCGGGGCTCATTTCTTGCCTTGCCTTCCAGCAGCCCGTTTAGCGCCACTTCAAGCTCCAAATTCCGGGGTTTGCGTGGAAACGGTTTTAGAGTGCGCTGGAAACCCCGGGTTCCTTTTCCAATCTCGCCGCGTCTTTAGAAAGCAATTCCTTAAGCCTCGGTTCCCGAGACCCCTTTAATCTCGGCAAATCATCGGTGAGAGCTGAATCGAGGCAAACTGCCGCGGGAGAGAGGCCGCCGCTGATTATTTGGAGGAAACCATCGCTTTCGGGGCGAGAAACGGATTAGCATTTATACTGGATTATTGAAAAACGCCCCCCCAAAAATCGGCCTCCATCTCCGTGTCGATTGTGGCCCGCCGGGGTCGGCACCTCCGCCGTGCCAGGCGCGGGCTCGCACAGCCAAGGACAACTTCAGCGTGGAAATGAGCCCCGAGTGTGTCATTATGGTCAGGGAGACAAGCCGGGCTGGGAAATAACATCTGCACTCCTGGAAATAACATCTGCACGGCCCGGCATCCGGCCGACCTTCCGCAGGATTGG
Organism: Rhabdornis inornatus; assembly: GCA_013397075.1. Classification (NCBI taxonomy): domain Eukaryota; kingdom Metazoa; phylum Chordata; class Aves; order Passeriformes; family Rhabdornithidae; genus Rhabdornis; species Rhabdornis inornatus. Next base: position 23,727 of record VWZS01006098.1, read on the forward strand.
GGTAATCAGGGAGCGGGGAAAATCACCCCCAGAAATTAAAAACCGAGAGTTTGGCTTCCTGGCTCTTAGCTGTTGCATTTCCTATGGGGTTTTTTTTGTTTTGTTTTGTTTTGTTTTTGTGTTTTTTTTTTTTTTTAAATTTGCTGTTAAACAACTTCGCTTGGAATCTGCAGCTTGATCCTGCCAGGGTAGGGAAGGAAGAAATCCTGTTTTGTGTGGAACCTCCAGGTGATGGAGGGTAAGGTTAGAAAAGCACGTTCCATAAGCGAGAAAGATTTCAAGGTTTGGTGGGTTTGTTTGTTTTGGTTTTTTGTTTTGTTGTTTTTTTGTTTTTTTTTTTTTGGTGAGACACATGCCACGCCAAAAGGATTTTCTTTACCCCCACCCAAGAAACGATGCGACACCACTTTTCCCCCAGCTCCCCCTTCCCGGGCTGCTGTCCTGGGCCGCCCTGGCTGGATTTCACTCCCTGTGCCCCAGGCGCCCAGTCCAGGGCGCCGGTGTGTGAGCAGAGGCTGGCACCGCACCTGTCCTGAATCCCTGCGAGCCACCTGGCTCGCGCCACGTCCCAAAATCCCGGCTGACAGAGCCGGGCTGGCACAAACAGGCCCGGTCCCTCTCAGCCCTTATTCTGGCCGGTTTGTCCCCAAAGCAGCACCGAGGCCTCGGTGAGATCCCAAACTGCCCCAGCGACCTGCAGGGAATCATCCCTACAGCACCAGGAGCAGCCTCGCCCTTCCCAGAGGGAAGCAGGGACACCTTGCTCTGCCTGTCCATCCATCCCTCCGTCCATGGATCCATCCATCCCTCCAGCCATTCCCAGGGCAGGATCCCTGCTTTTCCAAGCTTCAGGCGCCTGCCAGGGCTCTCCCTGCGGGGCTGGGGGGCTCCAGCCTCATCCCCTCTTCAAGGCCCTCCCCTGCCCCAACAGCAATACAATAAAATAACAAAATAAAACCAAAACAAACCAAAACAAAATAAATACTCAGGCAGCAGCGTCCCCACCCGTGGGGCAGCCCCTGTGCTGCTCACACAGAGATGTCAAATAGCTTTTTCCTTTTTTTGTTTTTTTTCTGTTTTTGAGCAGGGCAGGGGAACAGAGGCGCAGGGGGAGAAAAGGATGGAGGTGCCAGGAATTGTCCCGAAGGGTGGGAAGGCTGCAGCTGGCCAGGAATGTCGGGAAGGCGGGATTTGGATGGCAGCGCGTGGAGATTCGGGACCCTCCCGTGCAACTCCTGAGCCTCGCCGGGCCCTCAGAGCTCCAGCGGGGAGCACGAACTTTAAAACGCAAATCCGTGCTCGCTCTGATCTTTTATCTTTTATTTTTAACCACCACCACAGAGCTGCGGGTGCCTCGCGCCCACAAAGACCGGGGAAAAGACGGGGTTTGAGAAGGGAAGGGTGCAGTCCGGGGGGGTGCGGGATATCCCGGGCTCCCAGAACGGGAGCCGAGGGGAGTCCGGGAGCAGCAGCCCCGGGGACCGGCACCCGCCCTGGAGGGAGGTGCGGGTGCTGCCCACCGAACGCACCCAGTTTTATGGATTTTGGGATGGGCGCACCCGGCTCGTCTCCCCGCGCACAGGCTGCGCCCGCCCCGTCGGTGCCGGTGCCGGTGCCGGTGCCGGGCACGGCTCTGAGCCCGGCTCTGAGCCCGGCTGAGACCCCGCTCAGCCCCGCCGAGCTGCCCCCGACGGGCGCGGGCTCCCGGAGCCCCGCCGCCGCTTCCCGGGCTGGGCTCGGGCTGCCTTTCGTTGTGCCAAGCCCACCAACAAACGAAGAACGACCGAGAGAACCCCGAAGCACCGCCGCAAACCCGGCGCCGGCCCTAAAGGCGTCCCGGCGTCGCGGCCGTCCCCGCCGGGCTCGCTCCCCGCGGCGGCGGCTCCGAGGGGCCGGGCCCGGCCGGGCCAGCGGACGGGGCTGCCCGGTTCCTGCCGTCGGGGCCGGGGCCGTGCNTCCCGCAGCACGTCCCGGCGGGCGCGGCCGCCTACCACATGCCCCACGGCGTCTCGCAGTTCCCGCACGGCGCCGTCGGGGGCTACTGCAACGGCGGGCTGGGCAACGTGGGCGAGCTGCCCGCCTACCCC
>VWZS01006098.1:26647-60712 GCA_013397075.1 Rhabdornis inornatus
CGCTCAGTCTCCAGGTTCATGGGGCCGTCGGCGGGGATGAACGTGGCCGGCATGGGCGGCCTGAGCGGCATCGCCGAGGGCGCCAAGGCCATCGTGCCGCTGCACGCCGCGCCGCGGAGGAAGAGGAGGGTGCTCTTCTCCCAGGCGCAGGTCTACGAGCTGGAGCGGCGCTTCAAGCAGCAGAAGTACCTGTCGGCGCCGGAGCGGGAGCACCTGGCCAGCCTGATCCACCTGACCCCCACGCAGGTGAAGATCTGGTTCCAGNTCGCCCAGCCCGCCGGCGCTGCACGGCCCCGTGGCCCCCCTGGCATCCCTGGACTCGGCCGGCGTCGACTACAACGGCGGCATGGTCAGCCCCAACCTGCTGTACGGCAGGACGTGGTAAAATCCCGCGTGTGTTTCCTCCCCCGACAGCCCCGCTCCTCCGGGATCGCCGACGGCCGCCCCGGCCCCGCTCCCCGCCCGGCCTCCCTTCGGGTTTTTTTTTTCTTTTTTAAACCTCTGCGGTTTTTGGACAAGCGGCCCCGACGGCAGCGCTGGCTGCGAGGGTGAGCGACGGTCGCTGTGCACGCGTGTCCGCGTCCCGGCCGCCGAGGGCTCGTCCCGACGGGGCGGGGGCGGCTCGGGGCTCGGCTCGGGGCTCCCGCGGCCCCGGCTCGTACCGGGTTCCGCCACAATAAACCCTCCGAAGCGCAGCCCCTCTCGGCGCCGTTAACGCCGCGGGGATGCCGTTCCGCTCCCATCCCCACCCGAGGTACGTTGAGGCAGAGAGCCCCGGAGCGCTGGGATTTCGCGGGAAAGCCCCGTTTATTTTCCTCCTTCTTGTTCTCGGATGTCGTGGACGGGGCGGCGGAGAGCCCGGGGATTCCCGGGGCTGGACCCCGCTCCCCGCCGGGATCGGGCCCCGCCGCGGCCGGAGCGGGGTTTGTTTTATCCCCGCGCCGCTTCTCCCGAGGGGGAATCCCCCCCCGCACGTCGGGAAACGCTCCTCGGGACGCTCCGGCAATTTTTCTTCCGTTTGTTTTTATTTTTAATTTTATTTGGAAACAATAAAAGGAAGCCTTGTTCTCACCAGTCGGCTGCTTCGTTCGCGGTGTACGGACTTGAAGGACAAGCTCAAATCCCCCTTTTTCCTGCCTCCCTCTCGGCCGCCAAGGATTTGATTCCAGGCTCCCCCATCCTCGGGGGACCCGAGGGCCGCTCCGCTCCCGGCCGTGCCACGAAGGAACGATTCTGAGGTGGAAAACCGGGATTTTGGCCTCTGCAAGAACGCGGATCCGCTCCCAGACCCCTTCCCAAGCCCCGTGCGGGAGCCTGGAGGGCATCTCCACCGTTCTCCCGGGAAGAGACGAGACCCTTTTCCCTTCCCCTCCCGGCAGGTGCCACACGGGAACACCCCAGCTCCCTCCCTTTTCCACGAGGGAGAATTTCTCCCTGCTGGCTCCCACGGGAAACAGCTCAGAGCGTCTGGGCTGGGATTGAGCCCGGCCTGCTGAGTGGTTTCCCCCTCAAATTCTGTTAAATCCAAGGGGATATGTCAGGCTCAGCTCCAGCTTGGGGGAAAAAAAAAATTGTAGCCCGAGGAGCTCCACGGGGATGCTGTCCCAGGTCCCCCAGCAGCCAAAGCAGAGCCCCGGGAAGGCTGGTGCTGCCCGGCCAGGTCCTGCATCCCAGCCCTGCATCCCAGCCAGAGCCGAGGAAAGGAAGCCCCGGGGCCCAGGCTGGCTCCACTCGGGATCACACCGACAGGCTGTGAAGGGCTGGGAAAAGGGACGAGCCTTTCCCACAGCAGCCCCCCCCCCCAGGCTGGTCCTGCTGGAAAAGCCAAATGGCTCTTTCAGAGCCCCCCCAGTTTTTTCNCCCCAAAAAACGCGGGTGAGGGACAAAGCCACGGCAGCAGCCGGGTCCATCCACTTTTGGAAGGCAGGCGAACCACCCCACTCCTTCCTCCAGCCCACTCCCATGAAAACTCACCCTCAGGACTGGGTTTGGTCCTGCTGGAAAAGCCAAATGGCTCTTTCAGAGCCCCCCCAGTTTTTTCCCAGCCCCGGGAGAAGGCCCTGGGGAGGGAGAGGGCTGGCGGCTCCCAGCCCCGGGAACGCTGCATCACAAGGAAGGATTCTGCTCCACCCTCCATCACTTGAAAATAATGAATCCAGGCTGATGATTTCTTCCTCCCAAGGCTACACGGGGCTCTGCCCCCATTGCTGGTGGTTAACAACACCTGGATGTCTAGAAAGACGGGAGTACCGGGAACTTTACTGATTTACACAATACCTAGACTTGATGGAAAAGTCCAAAGGGAAAGCTAAACCGGATTCTCCTATTTTTTTTTTTTCTTCTTTTAATTAAACAAGTATTTTCAATGCTAGAGGCTGGGTGGAATTATTTTCCAATAAATCAGCAGGAAAGTGTGCAGGCAGGTAAAAGATACAAGCAGGCTCTGGAGGGGGCTGGAAATCAACCACACGCCACGGCTCAGAATTTCAAAAGCCACTTTATAAAGCAAATAAAAATATTTACTGATTTGGTACACTCACACAGAAAAGTCCCTAGAAAGAGTGCTAAAAACGAATGGAGCCTCTTTTAAATTAGGTATCAAACAGACAAAAAAACCCACGGGCCCCGCCACGACAAAACCCACGCCAGGAACAGGCACACGTCTGTAAAAGTTGAAATGTTTTCACTTCAGAGTCCGAAAAATCCCCTTCTCTCTGCGAGGAGCAGCGAGGGCCTCGTCTGGGTCTGCCCCAGGAGTTCCTAAAATCCCATTTCTGGGCGTTCTTTCCACCTCTGTGGCAGGCACAGGAAAACAACGCGGCGCTCCCGCTCTTCCCAGTCCCTCCCCAAAAAATTCATCATCGGGTCCGTAAGAAATGTGCACGTTTAAAACAGGCATCGCTTTAAAAACTACAGGCATGGTGCTTAACAACATCATTTTTTTTTTCTGATTTTTTCTCCCCCCATCCCCCCCCTCACCCCACAAATAATAAAAATAACAAAAAGCAAAAAACGCGGACGTTTTTTCCATGTTTTTAAAAAAATAACACGACTGGGAGGCAGGAGCTAATTCCAGCTGTACCTTCCTGCAGGAGGTGGGAGAGCGTAGGGCCTCCCGGGGCCGTATCCCTGCAAACAAACAAACAAACAAAAGCAAGCATTTATTTTTGGGATTAGCAGCACGGGCAAACAAGCGGGGCGAGCTCGAGGCGCCACACGGAACGGAACGGAACGGGGACAAAACATCCTCTGCGTCCAGGCTGAGCATCCCTTCTCCCAAAAACACGGGCTGGGGCCGCGTCCCTTGCTGCAGAATCCCACATGAATCCACCCCCAGGCAGGGACTCCCCACCTGTGACACCTCCGCAGCAAAGGGACAAACGTTGGGCACCTGGGGCAGTGTTCTCACACAGAAATATTTTAAGGAAAATACTAAAGCTCTGGTTGTAGCAGAAGCGGCGTTTTCCAGCTTTACTAAGAGGTCAAAGAGATCCAAATCCTGCTTTGGAAATGACTCCAAATTGGATGTGTATTTGTGCTTCAGTTCAGGCGTTCGGTACATCAAGTATCCGGGGGAAAAATCCATCGGAAAATTCCACAGAAGCATTTGAAGCGATTTCCAAACCTGGTACATTGCAGAGCCCAGCAGGTTAATTCCAGGTGATGCTCCAACACCAGTTATGGGTTTGGTTTGCTCTTTACCCGGGGGTTTTTGGTGTGGAGGGGGAAAAAGGGGATTCCTTCCCTTGCTTTAAGAGAGAAATCCCTCCCCATCCCAGCCCACGGCGGCCGGGATAACCACGGAAAGCTCGGAGCCGGCCAGCAGACCTGCCAGGGAGGCTCCCGCAGCCTGCCCCTGCAGGGAAGGTTTGTTTCCAGGCTCGATGAGCTCAATCAAAAAAGGAAACGAGAGGGCTACATCCCTTAAAAAACCCCCCTGAACCCCGAGCAGCCAAGGACAAAGCGGAGGTGCGGGACCCGCCGCGGGTGCTCCGGGCTGGCATGGAACTCCAGCCCAACACCTGCAGCAGCACAGCCCGTTCTTTGCTTCTCTGGGAGAGCTGGAAGGCAGCACAGCCCCACTCCCAGGGAGCCCCCCAGATCCATGGCAGCTGCATTAATTTAGTAAGCACTCCGCGGCAGCGCGTTTATTAACCTCTTCAGACCACGTTCTGTACGCTGTAAAAAAAGAATTCAGGGGTGAAAGGGCCCAAAGATAATTATTTATGCTGCTACGTGTCACCACTTCCACTTGAATCTCTTTTCAAGGCTTTAAAGCTTTGAAATTTTCAGGCAGCAAGGCTGGATTCAATGATTAGGCTGGCACCCTAAACCCTTTCAGGTACGTTCTCATTTCACTCGGCCCCGAGGAAATAATGGCATCTGAAAGTTCATTTAAAAATAACAANTAAACATTTGCAGCACGACCGCGAAGGGAATTTCTTAAGGAAGCAAATTCACCGGAGCTAAAAGATTTAATGGTGAACTCATCGTGTATGTGAATACAAACAGAAGGGTTTGTCACTGCTGGGTTTCAATGCTTCCTGCAGCCACAGGTGGGTCCAGGCCAGCACCAGGGGAATTCTGATCTCCACAGAGCTCCCAAAGGGCTTTCCAAGCGGGAATTAACTGGGACACCCCCCTGGGCCCCCACTGCAAACCCATTCCCGCTCCCCCTCACGATTCCAGCTGCTGGGCACCACGGTTTAAGGCTGGGAATGAAGTGCTCCAAGCACAGATTCCTTTAGCGAGTGTATCCTGCCTGGGATGAAGGGCAGAGCAGACTTTTCCAAGTGTCCTTTCCCAGACTAATTAAACCCTGCCCAGACTCCAGCGGCACAAAGATCCTCCCCCGATTTTCCCGCGGGAGCACAGCAGCCCCTGCTATGGATTAGTGCAACCGGGCACTCATTGCTCCGGCCCTGGGGTTTTGGGCAAACCACAGAATGAAAGATTTCTGAAATCTGAGCCTATCCATGCACCTCATCCAAGGTTAAAATGTATTTTAGAGCTCTGCTGGTCGGGTCAAGGCTCAGGCCCCGTTATTTCCCTGTGATTATAACCCACGTTGTTGAGTCCTGCCTCCAGCCACAACCAGCGGAGCTCTAAAACACATTTTGACTTTGGATGAGGTCCATGGATAGGACGCACACCTGGGTGCTGGGCAGGCTGGCAGGAAGAAAATCAAAACCAGGAGTGACTGAAAAGTGAATCAGGCCCCAGCAGAAGGCACACCTCCAGCAGCTTGTGCCTTAATTTCCACATAAAGGATGGGGCACCGGGGCCGTCACCTCCTCCTCCCCAAACAGCAGCAGAACTAGGAGTTCAATCTAGATACCAGAAATGTATTTAAAATGAGTGTTCAGCAGTGTAAACACCCCGAGCTCTGGAACCACAGGGTACGCAGATCATGTTTCACTGGGATCACACCCCCCAGGAAAACTCCCAAAGCACGGCCACCTGCTGCTTTCAAGCAGCATTTCCACTCCGTGGCATTTTCATGAACTGCTGACTGAGTCACCTGTAATTTTGGATGAGGTTCTCCCCTCACGTTTGCTTGTTTCCACACGCTCACTCCCCCGGCTACGAGAACCCAACATTTGCATTAAGCACTTTCTCGGCTCAGAGAAACAACTCGATAAACACTCGAGGGGAGGAACTGGGGGGAGAATCCACATCCCAAACGCGCCGGGGAGAACCCAGGCGGGGCGGTGGGCAGGATTTCCTCGCGGGAGGAAGGCTGGTGGGGACGACGCTTGCCTCAGGCTGCAGGAGGAGCGTGACCGTGGCTGAGGGGTGCCAGCGGACGCTGCTGGCGCAGTCCCGGCGCGGGCTTTGCGCCAGGGGGACACCGGAGCCAGCTCAGCAACGCCTGCCCGTGCCAGGGGAGGGGGAAGCCTGGGTGGGGCCCTGGTCTCCTACCTGTCTGCCCCTGTCCATGCGGTCCTCGGGTCTCTGTGGGTACGCCATGGGCCCCAGGCCCTGGTACTGGGCGGGCTGGAACTGGTTTGGGGACTGCAGCATGCGGTTCCAGGCGAGCAGAGGAGCGGCTCCGGCGGTCCTGGGCGAGGAGAGAGAGGACCGTGCTGGGAACCACGGAGCACACGCCACCCCGCTCCTGGCTGCGTCCCCCGGCTGAGCACACACAGCCAAGTGCCGGGGAGGAACCAGGAGCAGGGAATATCTTCCCACACCTTCCCAAGGGCCGCGTCGCTGGCAGCTCCCTGCGGCGGATTCTGCCAATTCCCCGGGAGGTTTCCCTGCGCCTTTCCCTGCGGGGCCATCCCAGCACCCCAGGAACAAACATGTGGCACGCAGGAGCTGGGGGCTTTCTTCTCTGAGCGCCCAGACTCTTTCTGGGAGCCCATTCTTCCCAGTTAATTGCAGGTTGCAAATGAATTCTTACGGCGAGCGTTCGGAATCTAGGGTAGGGGCCTTGGCTGCTTTTTCCCATCCATTATTCTGCTCAATATGTCAGGAGGTCTGATCGGGAAGAAACCTTTTCAAGTTCTATTGATGCTGTTTTCAATTGACCACGGTGACCTAGCAACATAAGCACTAATTGGCACGGGCTGACTGACATTTGGTGTACAGTTCATATGGGAACGCGGAGCCGGCATCCATTATGGCCCGGTTGGCCATCCCGGATCGCCCACAGCAAGAAATGTTTTCATTCCCCTCAAGTGCCCATTCCAAAGTGACAATCAGACAGCAACAGGTAGGACACGGCCAATATTGTTTGACTCAAAATATTTAGGGAAATGCTCCGGTTGTTACAGCTGAGGGACAATTCCCTAAAGGACTCAGAGCAGGATGTTGTGAGGGGAAAACATGGAGAGGGGAGACAGTTAATCCTTCCTGACCTCTGCTGAAGAGGGACTTGGCTGAGCAGAGCAGGGCCAGCCTGGAGGAGATGGGGACAGCAGGGAGCAGGGACTCTGCAGCCCAGGATTGGGATGGGGACAGCAGGGAGCAGGGACTCTGCAGCCCAGGATTGGGATGGGGACAGCACAGAGCAGGGACTCTGCAGCCCAGGTTTGGGATGGGGACAGCAGGGAGCAGGGACTCTGCAGCCCAGGATTGGGATGGGGACAGCAGGGAGCAGGGACTCTGCAGCCCAGGATTGGGATGGGGACAGCAGGGAGCAGGGACTCTGCAGCCCAGGATTGGGATGGGGACAGCAGGGAGCAGGGACTCTGCAGCCCAGGATTGGGATGGGGACAGCACAGAGCAGAAACTCTGCACCCCACATTTACCTGCTGCACTATACATCACTCCTCACGAAAAAAAATAAAAAAAGCTAAGAGCACTTTACATTTGTGGGGACTAAACTCTCAAATTCAACATTCTAAGTTCATACTTTGTTCATACTCACTTCTTTTGATTAAGTTCTTTGAGTACTAACTTTTTTCCCCCCAGGATTCCCAGAAAACAGCAGCTTCTCCAGGACAAACACCCTGCTCAGCCATAAGGAAAACGACTGGGAATTACCTATATTTCATTAACAATCATTCTGCCTCTACAACAAGAGCTGGTGATAAATATGACTGAGGCTCACAGGTCAGCATTGCTCCAAGCCTGGAATGGGGAAGCTTGACACAAATTTCTTTTGACATTAATATTTATCTGGCACGGAGTTTAAACTTTTTAAACTGTTTAAAAGCTTAGCTGTGAGAAGTTGGGATAGTTAACAAATCAAACACAACATCACTTGGAACACCCCAGGGGGGTCACACTAACAGGTACCCCCAAAGTTACATCAACTCAAACACATTCAGCCAGGCCAGCTAAAATCAGGAGAATTTACACAGGAAAACATTCCCATCTTTGGAAATTATTTCCATGAATAGGCTAAGCAAAAAAGATCTGTTTAAGCTGATGACACATTTCCATCAAATCTCTCTCTATAAACTCTGGACTGGTTCAAGGGCATGAAAAGGATCTCTGCAGCACCCAGGAATGGCAGGACACAGGAGGGGGATCCCAAAACGCCTTCAACAGGTTCAGCTGCTTCTTCCTGCACCGAGTGTTTAACCTTGTGCTTAAGTCTCTGTACAGCAACTCAACACCAGCTCTAAGCACGTTTGATCTGCTCCCCAAATCCAAAACCTTCCAAGAACACGGCAGAGCTACTTATCCTCAGAGCCTTTCATAAACCCTGCACAGTGCAACAAAGGGAAGGCAGTGGCAAGGGACAGACCTGCAGCAGCCCTTCACAAATAAAAGTGTATAAACTGGATTTAATGAAGGGGGGGGAGTGGCAACTCCCATGGCCCAGGCAGTATTAAAGTTTGCATTATGAATGAATCTTGCCTTGCAATATTCCACACAGATGAGGCACAGGGCAAGGGAGCCAGGCTTACTTCAGTGGGGATCAAAATGGTTGCCATGGAAAGTGACTGTGGAGAGCTCAATAAATTCCTCCAAAGCCCATATTTTTCAATGGTGAAACATTTGCAAATAAACCCAAGGGAAAAAAAGCAAAACAAAACAAAAAAAAAAACGCCCTGGGCCTCAGAGCAGAAACTTCTCCCCCTCCTGCATGAACATAAATAAATGTCATTATTCATAGGTGCCACCAGGTAGCCAGGGTTTATTGAGCCCACCCCACCGGAGGACACACAAGCCATCAATGAGGGGCTGCATGTAAAACATCCCTGATTATCAAACCATGTCACATTCCCTCCATTCGATGGCACTTATTGGGCTGCGGATTCCATAATCCTTCCCTGAGTCCCTTCTGCATTTAATTCAGTTCAGCCTTAAGTAGTTAAAGAAACTGTTTTCAGTGGCAACTAATAACTACTGACCTACAGTGACACTGCCCTACAATGGGCTTGTCAGGCCTGAAAAACTTGTACCAAAGAAGCTGATTAGGACTTCAAGAGGTTTGTAGCAAGAATCAATGGCTGGTCTGTGCTAATGCTGCGGCTGAGGCACAGGAATGATAAAAGTGGAACACCATTAGTTATGCCTCATTAAGCTCCACAGCCCTCCTAAAAAGAAATTTGTTTAGCCTGTCCAAAATCTAATGCAGTTTTAAGCTCTCTGTGTTCAATTTCATAGTATCTCAAAAGCTTCAATAAGATAAAGGCCAAAGAACCAAGAACGGTACCAAAGCACCAACAGTAAAGTTAATTTTGAAGCCTGAGTTTTAATGGAAAGTGTTTTTCCCTCCTTTTTTTTTAATACAAAGTCCTCGGGCCTTTTAAAGGATGAACACCACGTAGCGGGCTCTCAAAACATCAATAAATCACGGACATTAATTAACTCAAAAATCCTGCCCTACAGCACCGCTTCCACCATTTTAAACCACAATATTCCCAACAGAGGAGGGAAAAGCAAAGACTGGGCAGGCTGGCAGAGCCCAGTCCACCCTCCTGGGCGCGTCCCACATCCCTCCTGCCTCACCTTTGTGGTGTCTGCTGGAACAAGGGCGTGGGGCCTCGCCAGGACTCCTGGGGACGGAGATCTGCAGGGCGAAACGAGAGGGGAAGGATGAGAGAGAGCAAGAACAACTCCCAACTCCCAACTCCCAGCTCCAGCGAGCTGTGCTTGCTCCTCTGCGTGCCCCAGAGCTGCTTCTGGGCAGCCAAACAGCAAAGCTCAGGCTGCATGTGCCACAAACACACTCCAAGTCATGGCTTCCTGCTGCTGCCTTGGACGCAGTCCTGCCGTCAGCGGAGAAAAAGCAACTTTTTTTGGCTCTAGCACGACCAATAAGCTTCACAATAGAGAGTTATGAATTTTAATTGCCGGAGCTAGCGTTGGTTAGCGCTCAGACGCTTCCCAGGTGTCTCCTCTTGAATTTTTGAATTAGCAAAACCTTGTCTTCTGTCACCCTAACAACTCTGTTTAATATTTGTATCTCCTGCCAGGACATTCATCACCGTATAAAAAATACAGGCACTCAAAACACACACCCACCACTGCGCTACCACTACACACCACGTCTGTGGCCAACAAAGATGTCAAAGTCAAAATATGGGCCAGTTTCCCTCTGACTGGGCTAAGTCATTCCATAAAGGCAACTAAAACAATGAGCCTGGAGCAAAGTGGATGACTCCGTTTTATTTAAGTAAATATATTTAGGATGCAAAGCATAAAGAGTTAATTCAAATAAAAAAATAAATGATGGCAAAGGTGCATTTAAAAGTTACCGTGGGGCAGTGACAACAGGCCAATAAAAACCCGTTAACGACGTCTCAGATAATGGAACCAGACTGAATTCAGCCTTTTTGGGCAAAACCTTGGCCAGAGCCCCAGCGCCGGCGTGCAGGAGACCACCCACCCACCCATTGTCTGTGCCACCCAAACCAGCCCTGCACAAAGGCCGGGCAGGAGCAGGGCTGCTCTAACAGGGCCTGCAATTAAACGCTTGTTGTCCTTCTAAATAACCTGGTCAGCAAACGGGATAAAAGCAGCAGCTCCTCAATAGCGCCCAGGCAGCCCCCAGCACTCGGGGCCAGCGTCAATCAAAAGCTCCAGTTTCACTGACACCTTTGATGGCTTTCAACGGCCTTCAAGTGTGACCTAATTCCAACAGCTGGTTCCAGCAGCTGGATAATGGCCGGCACACGGACGCCCTGCCACGCTGCCAGGGGCCGGCACACGGAAGCCTGGATTCCCTCGAGGAAACAGAAAATCCATCAGCCTGTGCCTCTCTCCTAGCTCCGGCTGGGCTGGCTGTCCCTGCCCCCAACGGGGAGAACACCAAATAAACTCACAACCCCAGCAGCCCTGCTCTTCTCCTGCCGGGCAAAGCCAATCCAGCCCATAATTGTCCGTTTATCCCCGTGCAGGGTTCTTCATTCAGCTTTACACCTGCACACACAGCGACATCAAGCAGGGTGTGAGCCTGCTTTTACACCCCCAGACACACACACACACACACAATTCCCGACCAGCTCCTCTTTCCCAGCCCATTTCCAGCCTGAAGCAGAGCGGGACTGAGGGTGGGGAAGTGGCCCTTCCCTGCTGATCAGCCTGGGAATCTCAAGGGCTTTTCCATGCCTGAACAGGCTGCACCCACACAAAGCCATGTTTATTTTGGAATACAAGGCGAGGGCAACGGAACCCACGACGCTGCTTTGGGGGAAAATGTGCAATTTTCCAACTGGAGCTTAAAGTATCTTAAAAAGTTGGGGACAGCCCCTGAGCGTCACAACTTTCAAACAAAAATATCCTAAAATGACTCTCTGTTTCTGGTAATCGCCAAGTTTCACAGCAGCATCACAGAAGCACAGGGAACATCTTGTTTCCAGACTCTCCTTCTCCATCGGAGCAAGGACTCAGCTCTGATGCTGTAACCACACCTTCCTGCAGCTCAGGTTGAGCAAGACTTCAATGAAATCGTCATCCAAACATTCAAAGCCCCCCCCTACCCATTGGTATGGCTGACAGAACAACCTTGGAGGGGGAGAGAGAGCCTGGAGCACTGAATTGCACTTCGGAAAGGTACAAAACGGGAGAAGGAATGACAATTAATATTTTCCTTAGGCTGCAAAACTTAGGCATTCCCCAGAGCTATAAGGCCAAAGAAACTGCCTTCCCTAGCAGCTCCTCCAGCGACAATTTATCTAATCAGGGCGGCAATCAAAGAGAAGGTTTTGTGTTTACTGATTGCACTAATCAAAACCACTTTTCCGAGGCAGCTAATTGACAAGTTTACTGCCTGCCACGCCAGTCATAAATCAGATGTCCTGGCTGCAGGAGCCAAACCCGCCATTCCCAGAGCGCTGCCACCCTGCACTTGACTCCCCAAGCTATCAGCACACACAATCACTCATCAGCTGAAAATTGGCACATCCGAGGCAAATCAGGGAGCAGCGGTGGGGAACACCCCCAGCCCTGAGGCTCTGGAGGAGGAGGTGGCTCCCGGCTTGACCGCGTCGGGGGCTGATTTCACTGCAGCGTGTGTATGAAAACACCACAAGCCAAGTGGAAAGCTGCTCTGCACCAGTCCCACCGAATGGGGGTGGGTTTGGCCACGTCAGCTGTGGTTTTTCAGGAGTGTGTGTGGGGTCTGGGTGCTTCCCAGCCCAGCCACAGCACAGCTTTCTCCCAACAGTACAGGTGATGAACACGACTTGGACACTGCAGGGAACACTGTGTCATCCAAGAGCCTTCCCATTCCTAACCTGCTTTCCCAGCTGAAGTGTGCTAGTGTGCTTTGATGGAGACACTCAGGGACTGAAGGGGTGACTGCAAAAGGGAAGAAGATGGCTGTGCTGCCTGACCTAGGGACACCTCTGGGGACTCCGGGCAGAATGCTGCTAGGGGCAATCAGCCCAAGTGCTCCCGAATTCCCAACCACACCCTGCAGGCAGACTGCTCCCTCAGCAAGAGCCTGACTGCAGTGGGGTCTGGGGAGCTGCTGGCACTCCTCACCTGCAATGGTGGCATTTGTGCTCAAGAACCCCACATTTCTGGGATCCAACACTCACCTTCACAGCTCTGCTCGAAACCAGACCCACACAACCCCTACTCCAGGATGGGTTACAATCTTCGGGCAGCTGAACATCCCAAAGGCTGATCCCAGCAGAAATCTGGGGCTATTGTTTTCCTGTTAGAAAACTAACAAGGTTTAAGCAAGCCTGACTCCGGCTGGTAGAAGAGGAGTTGAGGGACACGTGCTTTACTCGGCATTGACAGTCTCAGGTGGGCTGGGCTGGGGCCTCACCCTCCAGCCAGGCAGCAGGATGGGTTTTGGGAATGGTTCTAGGGAGCAACACAACCCTCAGGCTGTTTCATCCACACTCCTGATGAACACGAGCTGTCCTCAGGCCCCAGAAAACGAGGCACTGACAGCAACAACCTCCAGACTCTAAGTCAAGCACCACCAAGACTTCACGCTGCAGGCAGCGCAAATGAGAAGTTAATTAGAGTTTAAATCTCATTTCCTCGGGCAGCTGGGTGTCCTAGCAGAAGAGGAGGAGGAACACAACCCAGCGAAGCGCCAGAGAACGGGTTTGCAGTGTCCCACGGAAGCAGAGCAGCTCCCGAGAGCGTGGCTGGCACGGGACCCTGCTGGGTGAAGGAGCCTCCACGAGGCAGCTGCTCCTGGCTCCTCTCCCTGCTGCTCCACACTGCAGCAGCACAGCAACCTGTGCCTCGTGGAAAAAGCAGCTCAGGGAGGAGGGAGGAAAAGCCCGGCCAATTGCTCCCGGCTTTGCCAGGCACGCCTGCACAACAGCCACCGGGGATGGCTGCGGCGCTCCCAGGGGGAGGGAGGCCCACGTCAAGGAAAGCCACCAGACAGCTCTCCAAGGCCATCAGATGGACTGGGATTTCTCCTAGCCTCCTCAGTTTGAACCAGTCTATGGCACTGGGGGTACCTGCCTGCAGAGCGCTGCCCGCTCAGCACAAGGGGCTTGGGTGCCACGAGGACGAGAGCTGGGGAAGTGCCTCGTGGGCAGGACCAGCTCCAGGAACGTGGGACAGCCAGAGCACTTTGGAGCTGCTCCCACAACACGGCAGGTCCCAGCAGAACAGCAGCACAGGGACTGCTGGGCTCCCAAAACCACGTAAATATTCTCTTTTCGTAGACAGGAATTTGACATTGCGATACCCGGTCTGGTAGTTCTGCCTTCCCATTCCCCACGTTCCTCCTTCCAGACCACATTCCAGCACAGACGAGCAAGTGAAATAGATGAAGAGAGAAGATGAGAGCAAGCCAGAGGAGCAGGAAGCAGAGGGCACTTACTTGAGAGCAGTTTGGGGATCTGCTGCTGGCTGCCCATGAGCGGTCTGGCGTAGGGGCTGCCGTAGGCTCCGAGCGGCACGGCGTTGGGGTACATCCCTGGCATGGCCCTGTCCCTGGGCATCGTGTGCCTGCCAGGGGGACAAACGCCCAGGGAGCAGCTCAGGAGGCTGTGCTGATCCCCCTCTCCCAGCACAGCTGCTTCCCAGCCCGTCCCACCCCCTCTCTCTCCCTGCTGGCACAGGGATGGATGCACAGGCACACCCTGACACACACACACACACGCCTGGGGAGCTGCTCCCAGGGAATGCTCATCTCTCCAGTGGCACAGCTCTGCTTTTTGATGGGACTGTGACACGCCAGAGGGTTCTCAAGTGCAGCCCTGCTTCTCCTTCCTAAAAGTGGGTGCTCTTCCTTCTTGCAGCTCCCCCAGAGCCACGAGATGGAGAAGGTTTGCCAGATTTTGTTTGCCAGGCTTTATGTGCCAGTCTCCTTTAAAACGTTCTCTTCTCTGGCTCTGATAAATGCATGGCTCCTTGCACCTTCCCCCCCCCAATATGGAAATCCATTTATTTTTTAAAGCTTTTTTGTTTGTAAGAGCATAAAAGCCATTCCTGTCTTCGTTAGCAGTCATAATTACCACTCGTGCACAATATTCTCATTGTACCTTCTGCACTACAAGCAAGCATCTGCCAAACAAGATTTAAAAACCCCCAAACAACAGGAAAGCGACTTAGAACTATCCAGGAGGGCAAAAAAATATAAAAAAAGCAGATAATGCATTGCTGCAAAAATTGCTGTAATGTTCAATTTTTAGCAACACTTAATTTAAATATCACAGGTGAGGTGTCCAACATGGAAAACCAGCACCTAAGCTTGGACACTCCATGCCCATCCCTTTCCTTTTTTTTTTTAATTTAAAAAGGAAAAGGAGGGCAGTGACCCCAGCAAGGCAGCAGTAACCCCACAGCCTTACCCCAAGGTTCTGAATGCTGACTGGTCCAAATGCACTGGTTTCCTGTCCCTGTTAAAGCCAAGCTGTGGTCTCCAAGGCCTGCCATCATTGTTGGTTTTTTCCCAGTCTCCTGGCTTCAGAACCGGAGCAGGTTTCCTGAAAAACAAGAACGGTTCCATAAGTACTCAGCAGAGCAAATACTCAGATGGATAAACTAGAATTGAATGATTTGAAAGCTGGCAGCTGACACTTACTTTGCCCCAGGTAACACTGTAGCCTTGAAAACAAAGTCTTCAGCAAATTGTGGATCTTTGAATGAGATGCTAGAATAAAGTATTTGAGGATTAGGCTTGTTGCATAACGGAGACAGAGCGAAACAGGAATCACTGCTTTATTACCAAGAAAGCTAAAAGCAAGCAGACGAGCAGAATCATCTCGTTCTCCCAGCTGGAATTCATGTTTTCCAGGACCAAGAAAGAACGAGGTTACAAGGAAAGAGAATAATGGCTCCCTGGAAAATTCAGCCTGAGGAGCAGCACCCTGACTGCTCGTACCACCTCCAAAACAGGAGGAAAAATCCTTGTGACAGAGCACTGGGGGGAGCACAGAACAATTCCAACCTCCTCTGACAGTGGCAGACGGAAAAGCCAAACCCTCCCTTTAACTCAGCCCTCACAGGCACTCCATCCCCACTCAGGACATGCTTCCTACAGTGTCCTGGCAAGGCACAGCTCAGCACTTCTGACTTCCCTGCACAGCTCTCCTGGTTGAACCAAGCTGAGCCTCTCTGCAGATAAAAATGGCACAGACCACGAGCGATTTTCAGTGTTCTGAGTGCTGCAGGCTGCACACCCTGGCAGGAAAGCCCAGAGTTCACTGACCTGACTGCAGAGTTCTGTGTCAGATCCCTCAGCATGGGAACAGGAGACTCCACCACCCTGGTGAACAGAAAAACCTCTGTTAAAACTGCACAGAACACATTTCTCACCATCTGCTGCTCTGCCAACTAAGCCTGCAAAACATTTATCTCAAAATTAACCTGCCTTTCCCCTAAACCAAGTGCTCCTATAAGCACTGGAGTGACTGCATCCTTATTTCTTACTGCCACCTCCTCTGCAGCTGATGTGTGGGGATTCTCTAAGCTGGGCAAGGAGGAGCTTTCTTGCTCCTGCTCCCTCCAAAACAGCTCTGACCTGGTGGTATTCCTCACAACCACGACAAGAATGGAGAAATGTCTGTTAGGGTGACCTGGGGGACATTTGCTGTCCAACCAAGGCAGCGTTTGTGCACTTAAAGCAAACGAGGCATTGAAGCCCTGCTCGTATCCCTGAGCACAGCCAGAGGAAAAAAAATTAGTGTGGGTCCTACAAGGTGAAGATTACACTGATCATTCCTCAAAATGCATGCATTCTCTAGAAAGCTAAAAATATGAGCATTCCCAGTACATGTAGCTGGGACCAGCCCTGACTTTAGTGCTGCAGACAACATGGACAAAGCCAAAATATATCTAAGGTATCACTAGCTGGATTTTTCTCTGATGTAATGCAGCTTAGCATACAAAAAGCAGAGCTGTGGGTTTTTTAGGCAATGTGCACTAACGGGAAGTCACACCAGCCCATATTAACATCCACACAAAAGCAGAGAAGTCAAAACATGGCTCTGCTGAACAAGGCCACTGAGCACCACCACTTTTATTGCCCAGGCCTTGTTTACCCCGTAGAACAATAACTAAAGGCATAAAAATCAGCCTTCCACAGGTGAAATGACAAACAAACAAAGATTCCTCAGCGAATAAACAAATGCATCAGAGTGTTTTAAAGATATCTGAGGCTGCTTGAAAGGCCAAGATGAGAGGTTAAAAAAAAATGGGACCACAGAGTGCAAATTTCACTTGCTGGGGACCTCCTCCGTGCTGGAGGTAACATGTGCTGAGTCTGAACACTCAGACAGACACACGTGGCCTTGTCAGGAGTTTCAATTTATTCCTTGAGGGCACAAAAACCATTTCTGCTGCTGTAAGTGCAGGAGAGGCCCTCCAGCAGCAAGAGGGACCACACTCACTGATCCGGGAGGACGGCGTTGTCGTTCAGGGTGAGCTTTCCCTGGATGCCATGGCACAGCTCTGGAGGGATGTCCACCGCCTGTGGAGGGACAGGAGCTCTCAGCTGCAGCCCTCCAGACCTCCCTGCTCCCCCTGAACAACCAAGTGCAACCCACCTCAGCGTTCTTGCTCTTGTACTGCTCCACGATGAAGTCACAGAGGGGATGGTGCTTCCCCACAAAGAGAACGTCACCACCCAGGCTGTTCCTCCTGCCTGGAGAAATGATGGCAACGGGGCAAGAGCTCAGGGGAAGGCAGCAAAATAGCCCTGGTGACACCTCCACAAAAGCCAAGTTTCACCCCGGTTTAGCTTTGAACACAGGAAAGACAACGTCTGCCCAGAGCGGGACGTGTCTGGTGCCAAGGACAGCTGGCAGGCAGTAAAAGAATGGGAATCTTGTGTTCAGAGCAGGAATGCTGGATTTAGAATAGAGTAACACAGACAGAATTGATAAAAAAACCAACCCCAAGCCCCACACACCCCCACAGTTTACCCACAAGAACCAGATGTTATTTCTGTACAGCACAGAAAGAAACCTTGGCCTTCAGAAGGTGAACAAGTGTTAGAAAACAAATCCACTGAGGATCACTGATCACCTGCAGCACCCCCGAGGAAGAGGCTGTCATAAACTCAACCCAAACCAAACACTGTTCATTTTCAATGAAATTCAGCAGAACACCCCAATTCTTACTCTCCTCAGGAGTCAGGTCAGGGTACACTTCCTCCAGGGCAGCTCTGAGGCGTCGCTCATCCACAAAGGGCAGCAAAGCCACGCCTGGCAAAACCAAACCAGCATTTCCTCACACTTGCTGAAAAATCCCAGAACCTCCCCAAAAACAGACACCAGCATGGCAAGCTCTGGTAAGATCCCTCAGCCAAGAAACAGAGCAGAAGTCAGATCTTCCTGGGGCTTTGTTCAAACAAAACCTGTTGCACTCAAACTGCAAACCCAAAACTTTACCTGCAGTGTAAATTGCAGCCAGCCACAGAAGCTGGCAGAGCTTGGAAGCTAATGTTCTCTAAAGAAAGGAAAAAGCTGCATAAATGCTGCAGCTCTTTTTCCCTTCTTTGTGTGCTCCAAAATATTTCTCTATTCCCCAAAGTATTTTTGGCACAGTACTAACGAGCCACTAATTGAGCAGAACGAGATCCATTAATTAAATGCAAAGGAGACAAAAGGCAATTACACACTGAGGCTGATAAAAAAAGAAGAATGATTAATCTAGTTCAGGACAAATGAACAAATCTAGAATGACTGCTGAAATTACCAATAATCATTGCCAATCCAAAACCAGTTACTGAACCATAATTTGCTCTTGATACTAATTTCTTTTCAAAAATACACCTGCTGTAAAATACCTGTCCTCACAACAAGTTCTCTCTGTGACTCAGTGCAGAGTTTTCTCACTAAGATGATTTTCCAATTTCTTTCTATTTTTACAGGTTTTTAAGACTGATGTCTAAAAATTTAAAAAAAAAAAAAAAACAACAAAAATCCGAAGTTGAAGTTTCACCTTGCCAAGCATATTTCTTCCCATTCAAATCAATAGCAAAATCTTCAGGGTAGAAGTCAATGATGCTTGATTCCTGGAATTGAGAAAACAAAAATCACCCTTAAAGCCAACTTTGACACTGGTTCAGGATGTCATGTGGTGCCAAACACAAAGGTCTTTGATAACGGAAACAGCTTCCATTAAAAGCCATTTTAGCCCAAAGTGAGGATGGACACTTGTATTACTCACAGATTTAAAATAAGAAATTAAGGACGAGAGGTAATTAAGTTATCTGCTCCCCATCTAAGATTTCTGTAAGAAACTAAACCATCTGAGGTGTAAGAGAGCCATCTGAATTGCAAGAAATCACTTTTAATGATTTTGAGGAACCACTGCAATCTACCAAAACCTTTCCCTACTGCTCTGCAAGGTGACCCTGATGGGCTTCCAGGCAGGAACACAGGAGGGATTCTCACCGGGTCTGTCATGAGTTTCCTCCAGGTGGGCGGCAGGAAATTCCCACTGGCGGCTGGGAACACTCCCATCAGCTGCTCCAGAGGCTTGAACTGTGGAGAGCACACAGGCAGGTGTGGGACACTTGGAATGAGGGGGCAGAGCAGCAGGAGGGATGGATGGATGGAGGGATGGATGATGGATAAAGCAGCAGCCCTACCGGTTTGGATCCCTTCTCGAAGTCTGAAGGCATGTCCGCGATGCCCTCGAAGTCCGAGGCAAAGGGGGCGTAGTGGAAAGGGTAATACCAGTTCCAGGATGCACAGCCCTGGGGCAGGGAGGTGAGAGACACAAAATCAGACTCAGCAGCAGGTGGAAACCATGCAGCCCAGTCACCAGGCACGGCGGGGAGCAGTTTGCACTCGTGTTTTCCACAGCACAGCCCCACTGCTGGCCTGGGGAGGTGTGGCAGCAGAGCCCCCCACACCGTCACACAGTGAACAGCACTTGCTGCACGTTTGCTGAGCAGCATTCTGCTTTCCACCGGTGCTTCTCTCTCCAGAGCCAGCACTACTGCACACTTGGAGTAGCACTTTGCTCTTCCCCTCTCATTTCCCTGCCTCAAACACACCAGAACACCGCGCACCTCGCCAGGGAAACGTGGCTCCACGGGGTCTAAAGTCAAGCTTCCATCTCCTCAGCTATTTTTCTTAGCAGCACCACTTGAAACAAAAGCCCACTACTATTTTGACTTCCAGTTCTGAACAATTAAATGTCAACGAGGCTCCTGCAGTGGTATTTTTGGTACCAAATTACAGCACCTATAATTACTCGCTGCGCTCCTTCAGACAGAATGTTTCAAAAGCCAGGTGGATTGCTTTCATTCTTTTTTTTTTTCCCCCCCCTTTTTTCCCCCCTCTCCAGACAGATGTTCCCTCTAGTGGAACATACCCTGTGATATTAGCTTTCTGGAGGAATAGAAAGGCATGTCATGTATTCTGGCACAAATTTTACGGACAGCCAGCAGTAGCTATCGGAGTCAATTTTTATTATGGTGAAAAGAAAAAAAGCCAAACAAAGATCCTCAGGCAAACCCACTTTGAGGTATGCCCCTGACCTCATTTCCATATGAGCAGGGAGCGATTTTCCAGCTGCTCCACTCCCACAAAACAGACTGGAATGGTTCTGAGCTCTTGTACCACACAAGGGCACACTTTTACCCACAGCTCACCTGAAGGCTCATTTCCACCCCTGGAGGCAGATGGGCACACAGAGAGTTGTGGGAAAATACCCTGCCACGGTTAAAAAACCACAGTTTCCTTGTGCCCAGGATCCCAGGAATTCCCACCTACAAAGGCATCCAGGTGACATCTGTCCTTTGCAAAAGGAGGTCGTGCACACAAGGATGTGTGCAAGGGGAACTCAGTTCTCCTGCAGAACTCGATGATTTTCATCCCCCACAACACACGAGCCAGAGCCCAGACTCAAGGGATGCTTAGAGCAGGAGGCAAGGGGACATAGTCCCATTTTGTTCCAAGGGGGGAGCGAAAAAACCCACCGGAATTTTGTTGGCATGTGAGCTGTCTGCACAGCTGGACAGGTGACAGCCACTGAGGAAAAAGATGAAGTTTTAAGAGGAGAGCCCAGTGTGGAAGCTGCAAATTCACACAGCCAGGCTAGCTGACTTTGCCTTCAGGGCACGGAGCTCCTTACTAACCACGAGTGCAACAAACCCCACCGTGGCTCACTAATCTCTTGCCAATCTGACATCTCAATTATCAAAAGATTTAAATCAGATACAGATTACTGCAATCACAACACACTGCATGGAGCAGCATAACAATCTGCAGAGGAGACTGACAACTCTGTCCCCTGCAAACTCTTACTGGCATTTCACACTGTGTCCTTTGTTCTCTCATTTAGTCACCTGCCATGTCCTTATTCGTGGCAAAGGGGAAACAGAAGCGGTTCTTGTGCACCGAGTGCTGCCACCAGATGTGAGAACCAGAATCCTGGAATCACTGAGGCTGGGAGAGACCTCTGAGATCAGAGCCCACCCTGTGACCAATGACCACCCTGCCAACCAGACCAGAGCACGGAGTGCCACGTCCAGCTGCTCCTTCAGCAGCTCCAGGGACTGTGAGGCTGCACTGGAACTCCCAGTGTCACACAGAATGGGTTTTACACCTCCAAAAAAAGCCCACAGCTTTTCCAGAACGAGCAACAGACTGAAACAAACGCAGCCAAGAAACTCTGGGGTACCTGGTAATAATATCTGAGCACCCAGCAGAGCCCTTCCACGTAGGACTGCACAACCTTGCGGCGGAATTTCTCATCCGAGGCGTCCACGTCGAATTTGTTTTTATAGTAGCGCTGCTTCCAGCCCGTTTCCCACAACCTGCAACACAAGCAGGCACGGGTAACACCTTACCACGGATGGGCACCTCCACAGATGCACATCTGCAGCTCTGAGTGGCAGTGGAACACAAAGCCATTTCCTATTTGTATACAGTTTAACTGAAGGCAGAAAAAGCCGTGCTCGGCAGCAACAGGATAGAAGTGAGAGTTTTCCTGCTACCCCAAATATAAAGGCAAGCAAATTCAGAACAATTTCTGTGCTCTGCTGCTGTTCAGATGAGCTGTGATTAGCAGAGGCACTCGTGCAGCTCAGCACCCTGTGCTTGCTGCCCCACACCAATGAGCTCCCCGTCACGCAGGATTTTCAGTCTCTCAGGCCAGAGGCGCACACTGGGATCACAGGAGCCACCCTGGCCACAGCTCATCCTTCCTTCACACAGCTCCCCCTCATGTCTGTCCACAGGTGGGGCAGGGAAAACAAACACCGGCTCCTCTTTCACACACACACGGGCAGCTGCACCCTTCAGCTCTGCTGTATCATGTCAGCAAAGCACCAAACTGGTTAAACCACATAATCCCTTCAGAAGGATTTGTTTCCTTACACAGAACTGTATTCCAAACCACTCCAAGAGGTCACCTCAAGCTGACACTGGTCAGACTCTCCCAGAGCCCTAAATCCTGTGTATGGAGCTTTAGGAGAGAGCCAGGATCCATTCATGCTTCCTCACAGGATGCACATCTCCCTTTGGCTCTGCAAGGAGGATCTTCCCTTGCTTCTGTTTTGAGACAGCTGCTCAGGACACTTCCCAAACCCTTCCACACTGCTCTGATGAGCAGGCAGAGAAGCCAAGAGATGCTTTCAAGACTTCCAGAAAAGCAGGCGAGCAAGGACAGAGTTCCTGGCACTGAAGGCTTGAGGGATGGAGTCAAGAACATCTGCAGGCTCTGAGCTGCCTGGCAGGCAGACACTTGCACGAATTCCAAAACTCTTCTGTGAGATAAAACCCATCTGCAGCTGACTGCAACAATTCGTTCTGGTTTCAAAGTCACTCTAAATTACAGAATATATTTCCACAAACAGGTCGTATCTGGTACATCAGTGCAGTTCTTTTTATTTACAATGGCAAGCGGAGAATTAATTTCCACCCAGAAAAGGAGACATGAAAAAATATTCTGAGCTACAAAAGCTTAAAAAACTGTGGTTGAACGTAGCACATCCTTTTCCTTGGCAGTACCAACCCTGCCAGGATCAGCACAGTTCCTTCATACTGTTCAAGCTTCTTTTAGCAGCTCTGCCAACACTCAGATGGAAATCAAAAGGAATCATTTCTCCTTAAAACTTATGATTTTATATAAAAATTCTCATTGCTTGATTGAAAATAAATAAATAAATTAAAATCGGGAAAGAAGCACAGGAAAGAAAGTAAGAACGAGAGCAAGAATTGTGATGTTGGAAGAGCTGACGGGCCCCACGTCACAAATCCACTGTGATGACCGTGAGCAGAACTCCACAAGGAAAGATCCCTGAGCGTTTTCCCACATCCACCCACGGCCTGACTCCACAGAAAACAAACCCCTGAGGCTGCACTTCTCAGGAACTCAAACAGCAAGAGCTTCATTGAAACCCTTGGCCAATGCAGACTCACTGGTGGCTAATTCCCAGAAAATTCCTGCCTCAACCTCCCTGTGACAATGCAAGGACTCAGAGACAAACCAGAGCTGCTGCACAGCAGAGATGGAGGGGAGCACTGGAAGTGAGGGAGGATGGCAGGCTCCAGGATCCCGGGAAGAGCCCGGAATGCGGGATCCCGGGAAGAGCCCGGAATGCGGGATCCCGGGAAGAGCCCGGAATGCGGGATCCCGGGAAGAGCCGGGAATGCAGGATCCCGGGAACAGCCGGGAATGCAGGATCCCGGGAACAGCCCGGAATTCTGCTCACATCCCAGGGAATGTCTCGCCAAGCTGGGTCTCAGAGGGAGCCCTGGCTGGGAGGCTGCAAACCTGCATGCATACTAATCTGGATACTTATCCTGAACAGGCAGAGCTCACCCATCTCACTGGAATTTACTGGATATCCTCACTCTCCACCTTAATTACAGCTGGATAAAAAGATCACAGCGAAGCATCCAAAGGCACTGCTGCACTGAGCTAAATGGCATTAATTAGGCTGCATCCATCTCAGCAATTTGCTACCTAAGTGCTACCAAAAATGGCCTCACCTGATATTATCCTCTGGCTCAGGTTCACTGTCACTGTCCTCAGGTTTCCTCTTGATTCCTCCTCCCAGGGACGGGCTGCCATCAGGAGTCAGGCTGGTGTTTGGAGATGCTGAAGTTGTCTAGGGTCAGAATTATTACAGATAAATAGGGGAAGGGGAGGGGGGACGAGGAGGATTTATTAGGCTTTTAAAACTGAAGTTAAAATTAACAGCTCTGTGATAATCACAGGCCTTCTCTTCAGTTCCAAAAAAAAACAAAACAAAACTCCAGGCAAAGGCTGCCCAGCCCTTAACCCATGAAAGTCAAGGGGCAAAAGGGAAAACCACATCCCTGTTAAAAGGCAGGCATTGATGCACAGAGGCAAAGACATCACTGGCTTTGAGAAATAAAAAGGATGCAATAAACACCACAATCTGAATTGATTAAAAATTGCCGTTTCTGGATATATTCCAATTTTGGAACGCCACTGCAGCTTCTGTTACAAGTTCCTTTTGAGTGAGAAAAACGTGCTTCCAACTCAGGACTGCCAGAAACACTCTGAGTCCCTTCACAGCTGGTCTCTTAAACTCCTCCCAAATTCATCTATTTTAATATCAGAGCCTAAAAGAAATGTCTCCTGTCCCATGAAGGAACTAATTTGCTTAAGTCAGGTGCAAAAAGGTTCTGAGATTAAAAGGGAAGAGCAGCAGAAATCACACCTTGAAAAAGCACATTGTATTCAGACTTCAGAGACAGAACACACATCCCTGTGATGAAAAGAACTTTCAACCTGCTCGCTGTTTGGGTGAAGATTTATACCCAGAAAGAAAGTATTTGTCGTAATTGTTATTTCAAGTTAACAGGACTTCTTATAGAGCACTTCTTTCCAGTTTCCCCTCTCTAAACACCTTGCCCAAAACTTCATCCAAGTTTCTCCCTTCCAAGCAGAAATAAAGACAATTTTATTCAAGCAGGCTTAGAAAAGTCAGTTATTAAAAGGCACTTCCTTGAAGAATAACGTTTGAGCTTCTCAAGAAAACTCGATGGGGCAGAGAAAAAGGTGCCTGGAGTAACAGGGGCCTCTGAACATCCACTCACAGAGTTGTGCATCCTCATCTCAAAGGCAGCTTGTCGAGGGTTACAGATTGCCTGAGGGCTGGATCGATTTCCCAGGGCTTGAGGGGAAAACTGGCCACCAGGAATAAAGGAAGGCTGATCCCTCTGCAAGATAAACACAGACAAGGCTGCTGAAAGAGCTGCGTGATCTCCCCAGCACTGGCATGATGCTCTCTCACCGTTTTCAGATTAACATTACAGGGAAATGAATGTACAAAGGCACGTTTTTAAAATGTGAAATAGGGGGGGGAAAAAAAAAAATCAACCTAATTTAAATTTTTTAAACTTTGAAATAGTTTAGACACAGGCCAGCAAACACCATGATTACACCTGTAGTTTCAACTCCAAAAACTAAAGCAGACATTTATATTCTTGCTGGTTTTTGCACTGGCTAAGGAATTCACTTACCTTCAACCTCTTCCTTTTTTCTTTTTGCCTTCTTTTAAAGTTATCCTAAACGAAGAACAAAGGGAAATAAAGTCAGTCAAGGACACAGATTCCTCGGCAAATGATTTCATTATAATCCTCAACTGAGCACACCACAAAGTTTTTAGGGAATGTTCTGGGTAAGACACGGGTCAATTCTTGTGCCTGTAAATCCAACAGAAATGGGATGGAATTTTCTACCCTACCTGAAAATCTGTGGGGAAAAAAAGCCCCAAAACTCTGGTGATGATTTAAATGATCCACTAAATTTAGCTGCAGCCTTACTTGAGGGTGACAGCAGTGTCAATGCACACAGACTCCTTGCCTGCACTGCAGAGCTGCCTCAAAGAAATGTCAGAGAGACATTCCAGTCTTAGAAATAGGAAAAGAGACTCAAGGGAAAATATTTCCTATTCTGTGATTCCTGGGCCAACCGAAAACTTGAACATCAAACCGGCATTTCCAGGAAAAAGAAACTCAGCTGGAAGCACAAGATCCTTTTTTGAGCCTGGAAGAATTCACCAGAGACTATAACAAAGTAAATGCAAGTTTTGGGGTTGTTTTCTTTTTTCTTATCCTCTTAAAGGAGTGTCTCTGGCTAACAGCAAGTGAGGGAAACCAAAGCCCAAGAACGTCAGAACAACAACAAAGCAATTACATCATCATCTTTCCTCTTTTTGAAAATACTGTCTTCAACTTCCCCAACAGCCAGCATGATCATCTGGACCCGCTGCAGGTTCACAAAGCCACTTTCAGTCAGGTAGCCCTGCAGGTCAGAGAACAGCAGAGTTGAAAAGCAAACCTTTCTGTGGCAAAGACCTGGACGTTTGGGAAAGGAAAAGGAAAAGGAAAAACTCTCACCCCGGTTTTGTGCACCACGTTTTTATAGATGTTAACCAAGCGATCGATGGCTCCCTCCCTAAACACAAACCACAGGGTGAGACTCCTGGGAGTGACAAGCACAGGAGCTGGTCTTGCAGGGAAAGGAAACAAGAGTCTCACCTACCTGATCTCCAGAGATGGCAGGTGGGGGAGGAAGTCATTCCCCACAAAGAAGCACATGAAGACCCAGTCATCGACGCTCCTTTCAAAATCAAAAGTGAAAGGCAAGCTGGCCATGGTGAGCTCTCTCTCCAAATACTGCAACACAAACACACACACACAAGAAGAAGGAGCTCAGAGAGCACCGCACAGGGTTGGAATGGCATTCACAGCCAGAAGCTGCTGCAGCTCACCTCTCTCAGGACACACAGGCGGATGAAGATGAACTCCTGCTCCGAGACCGGCATGGCGTCGGCAAACTGATCGTGCTGAAACCAGAGGGGACTCACATCACACACACAGGAAGAAGCAGCAGCATCTGGAGAGGCATCCCAGAGCTTCTCCAGCCCCACTGGCAAGGCTTGCTTCAACAGGACTTGAGGGAGACCCGAAAACAGGCTCCCGAGCCCTCGTGCCAAGCCTGCCTTTTGCTGCTTTGCACATCTGTTCAGTTACTGATGCTCTGTTCTCATTCAGTGGGAAAAGCCCCAAACAACAAAACACGAGTGGGCACATCAGGTTTGACACGACACTTCTGTATTTTTACTTGCAAGGGGAAAGCCAGGTGTTGCCAGCAACAATTGCTTCAGCTAAAACCAACAGCAAGAACAATTCGAGAATCTCCTTACACGCCACAGACTAAAGAAATCCTAGAAATATCAGAATTCTTACCTTTCCTTGTTTCTCTCTGGGCAGACCTTGGCAATCCTTAACCTCATGCCCCATCTGGTTACAGAGAGCACATGGCTTGGGTTTGTTTGGTTTGAACTCCTCCCTAATGATGGTGAAGTTTGGCTCGTGTGTAGCTAAGCCAAGCATGATCAGATCAGCTACCAAGCAAGGGAGAAGAATCAAATGTGATTAAGGATAAACATCATCGAGTTTGGGCTGTTTTTTTTAAAAAAAAAAAAAAAAAGGTTTAGTAGCAAAGTGGATTCTGCCTCAAGCAAGCTGTTGATGTGACTACCCAGGAACCACAAGCAAGAGAGAACTCACCATCAGCCCCGCACAGACAGTGGTGAGTGTTTGGGTCGTGGTTGGGTTGAGCTGCACGAAAGAAAATTACATTTTGTTAAAGTCATGCAAAGTAAGTTATTACTGAGCATATCTTAACTTAAAAGAAAATGTCCACATTAATTGGAATTTTACCTCTTTGTCTCCTGATGTAATCCATGATTTTATGCTCCCCTTCACCAGGAGCGCTGGCATCTGACAAAATAACCTGAAAAACATTCAATTCATGGCAACAATTAACGCTGCCACAGGGAAAAACCCAGCAACTTGTACACTGAACGCAGCATCTGACTTCTGAACACTTGACATTCTAATCTGTGGTTCGAGCTAAAATATTGGGACTGAAGATGAGATTTATTTACAAGCAAGGAGCAAGTGAAGAGACCTTCACTCTCCTCTAGCAGCTCCAGGCTGAAGCTGCCACTGATTGAAATTGCACGGAAACGATCACGTCACGTTTGACGTGTCCTGGGAAATTGTCAGGGCAATGAGATGGGCACTAGAGAACTCCCAGATTGAGCTCATTGAGGCACTGAAACACGATCTCATCACCCCCTCCTCACCCTGAGGAGAATTAGTGTTTATAAAACCCCCGTCTGATGGGGGGGAATCAAGCAGAGCCAACTGCCCTCTAATTAGAGCACTTGAACAGTCAGCAAATTCAGCTGCATTTCCTGCCTGCACTGCCCCTTGTGTGCAGCAAACACAGGGCTGTCACACACACAGCTGGGGGACTGGAGTGCCTGGGCAAGACCAGGGGCGGATCTCCAAGCCCACAAAGCTGGCACCTGCTATTTTCACCGCCTGCCATTAGAGCGGCGGAGAAAACGCTGCCTGCCCAGGGAGCGAGAGATACAACTACAACGTATCTTCACACTTCCCCCCGAAGCAGAAGAAGCATTCCTGTCTCCCATCATGTGAAACGCCGGCTTCCAGCAGCAAACCTGCTCGTTGCCCTTCAATGAAATCACAGCAGACGGTGCTGGCAGATGGAGTTACCAGCACAGAACGGATCTCTGGAGCCTCAGCAGCACGTGCACGTGGGCCCGCTGTTAACAACAGCTCACAGCCAGGCCAAGAGCCAAACGTGTCAAATTCCTACTCTTCAATCAGATCCCAGCCCAGCCCAAACACGTCCTTCATCTGCCTCCAGGGTGGGAGTGGGAAACTCACAGTCAGGTTCTTCCAGCCCGGGTCGCTGTTCAGGCGCTCAGCGATGTAATAGCGCAGGCATTTAGCAAGATTGTCCATGAACTCAGTTCCCTGCAGGGGGGAAGGAAAGGAATCAAACCAACATCCAGCCCCCGGCAACGGCAGGGTGCGGGGCCAGGCCACTCACCGGGGTGATACAGTTGCTGTCAAACCTCTCCTTCACCTCCTCCGGAGGCAGGAATCCACCTGGAGCAACAGAAACAGGGAGCAGAGTTACATCCACATGGACCATTGCCAACATTTTCACGCGGAGACACCCAGACAGCTCCCCCAGGAATAATTAGCTCCCTGAAACCACTTTGTTTAATGAAATTCCCACAAAAGCAAACTGACTCTTACCATTGTACTACCCCCATCCTACAGGCGCTACCACACTTACAGACACTGTTACTTCAGCAAGCTGATTTCAAAGCCCAGCCAGCAGCAACACACTCCCCTGTCGCTCCAGCTGTGTCACCATCACCCTCAAAGTTGCTCTGACTTTTGTTTCCTCATTGAATTTGAAGTTTCAACTGTCAAGTAACTCCCCTTGCTGGCACCTTATTATCCCTGTGCAAGAGTATTTCCATCTGATCCCTGCTTTTAAGCCTCAATCCCCCTTTCATCGAGCCCTACAAACGTCTAGTTCCCTCCAGAAGGGTTTTGGTTGCTTCTCACTGCATTTATCCCAGCTCTTCTGTTCAATTTATTTTCAAAAGGAATTAAGAGCACTCAACACAAACTCATTTCAGGCAGGAGACTGCAGAAGAAAAGATGACATTTTGTTTTGTCTCAGGCTCCTTGGAAAACACAGACGCAGCCTTCCCCGGGGCTTGTTCTCCCCTTCTCCCAGCAATGCACACACACAGAGCCCTTCTCTGAGCCTGGCTGAGGTGATCAAACAAGGTGATTCTCATGGAAAAACCTCTGATAAGGCCACTGCCCTACCTTTGGCCAGAATTTCCTGTCGGATTTTTTGCTTCTCCTCAGCAGCTTCCATGCCCTCCTTGGAGGCTCTGAATCTCCTGGACCGCTGTTGATTCATTTTGGCACGTGGGGCCTAAAAAAGGGTACAGGAGAGCTTGGGTGACTTTTTGCATCTGGACAATCTCTCTGCTGTCCTGAGAGCTGCTTTGGGACACAGGTGATTACGAAGAGTTGATCTCTGATGGAGCAACCTGTGCCAGTGGAAGGTGCCCCCGCCCACGTGGGAGCAGGTGATTTTCCAGCACAAACACCATTCTGTGACTCTGGCTGCCGAGGGGAGATGAGGATTTTCCAGCTGGAAACTGAGTGTGCCAATACTCACCACCCCATCTATGGCCATGTAGAGGAGTCTCCTCGGTCTCACGATGTTGAAGATCCTGTCGATGTACTCAAAAATCGCCACCATCATCTCATCTTCATTTTTGGGCGCTGGCCTAAAACACAGAGCACCCAAAGCAACACCTGAAACGCTGTCAGTAAAGGGACACGTGACCTGCAGAGCCAAAGCAAGAGCCTTACTTGTCCTCTGGGTGTGTGCAGGGGTGGATGATGCCGTTCATGTCCAGGTAGAGGTTGTCAAACTCCACCTCGTTGGGGTTGGGTTTGCTGGTGTCAATGGGGACCTTGACACCATTGCACTCCTTGGCCTGGGGATGCAGAGGGGACAAGGATTTCAGCACAAATGACCAGCACCTATCAATGCACTCATTTCTGCTGACAAGAGAAGGCCCCACATCTCATTATTTCTTCATCCTAAATCACCTAGAGCCACCTGGATTGCTCCAGCAGTGGACTCCTCAACATCCTCAACAGCTGCAGACACTTTTGTTTCCTCACCATAATCTCAGGTTTGTTTTGTTTAGGCCTTTGTTGTTGTTGGGTTTGTGGTTTGGTTTTGTGGTTGGTTTGGTCAGAAGGCAGTAGTTAGCAACACTGATCCTCCCTTCCACCAGCCACAGTGTAACCCACACAGATTAAACCCCAAGAGCATGGAAGTGGAGCTGAGCAAGGAAAGGCCTGATGATTTTCAGAGAAGTTCTGGGTTATGGCACACCCAAAGGTGAAACAGAGTGTGCTCTTGGACAGCTGGGCATGAAGCCAAGTTTAAAAATGAATGGCACATCCCGAGGGAAAGGCTAGGGTCACAGGAGTGCCTGGGATTCCACTGGCTCTCCCATCACATGGAGCTGAGCCAACACACCAAGCACCTCCCTGAACTTCTGTCTGCACACTGCCTGCTCCTCACTGAGGGAGCTCCCTACATCCCTGGTGGAGAATCAGAGGGGAAAAAACCCCAAACCTCCCTGAACTTCTGTCTGCAAACTGCCTGCTCCTCACTGAGGGAGCTCCCTACATCCCTGGTGGAGATTCAGAAGGGAAAAACCCCAAACCTCCCTGAACTTCTGTCTGCACACTGCCTGCTCCTCACTGAGGGAGCTCCCCACATCTCTGCTGGAGATTCAGAAGGAAAAAAAACCCAAAACTTACAGATCACACTGTCAACCCTGGACAATTTTCCTGCCTAAAGCAGCAGCAGCAGGACTGGCTGACTTCTTACCCCCAAAATTAAACCCTCACTTTGGTATTCACATCCAGCACAGCTATCCTGGCAGATGCCACCCCCAAGTCTGCCTCCTTTACTGAGCTCTCCACACACACACACACACACACACACACACACACACTCAAATGAGGTGGTGTTAGCAGAAAGTGAGAGTTGGTGTAAACACTGCACAAAATCTGGATTCTCCTTGATCCCCAGCCACCCTGTGTGCCCAGCTAAACAGGGTTCAGAAGGAACCCCTCGTTTTCTGAGGCAGAAAATGAGCCCTCCTTCCCAACCCCAGCCCTGTGGAAGGAAGGCTGAAGTAGTGGCAGTGATATCTCCTGTGATATTACTAAACTGCTCACTTCTCATCCACAGCCTCTTTTGAAACCATTGAAAACAGATCTTCAAACACGATACTTTAGCTGCAGCTTTATTAATTCCTATCCATTTGATTAAGAATATTCTCTCCTGGATTTTTTATTATCTTCAAGATCTTCCTCTCATTCTTCCTGCTCAGCTTAAGAAGAAGATTATTTCTTTTTCTTAAATCTGATTAATCTAGCAAGGTAAGAGAACAAGGATCAACTTTTCAATATTTCAAAGAGACAAGCTACCGGGAGATACAAAATTTCTGATTAGAGAGATTTACAGCAATCCTAAAACACACACAGAGCTGATTACATCGTGAGAGAAGCTTAAATTCATCGACAGTAAGGCAAACTACAGCTTCTCCCTGCTGTCCTAGTCCACTCTCAGATTTATGACCAGGTTTGAATATAAAAAAAAAATGATAATGCACGTGATTTATCCACGTGCTGTCCTGGCTGTAATTGCAACGTGCTCTTGAGCTGGAACAAGGCAACGTGGATGAGGACAGCAGGAGCTGCCACTTCACTTGTGGCAAATCCAACTCCAGGAATCTTTTTGTGTCTTTCCACTCATTTTCATAAAAAACTCCGGCTGGTACAAGCTAAGTTATTACAGACTGAAAAAAAAAAAAGGGACACACAGTAAAACCAGAGCTGTACAAACCTTTGTTTAGCCTAAATGTGAGAGCTGCTTTGATTACACAGAGATCAATGTAAACACTTACAAACGTGCTGAAAAAACGCAAATCCGCTCTTAGAGACAACTGCCCCGAGCTGTTACAGATGTAACTGCTGTTTAAATTGTGGCTGCTTTTCAATGACAGATCTTAAAGAGTTAAACAGCCCCTAAACTGAGGCTTCCCAGGGCCTCAGGACAGGTCACATGCAGGAGTTTGGTGCAGAGACCAGAGCAGAGCCACTGCTGCTGGAGCTCAGCTTTAAGGGAAATTCTGTTAAGCCCACAACCCCCCTTTTTCTCTATAAAAAATTCCCAGACAGATTCTTAGATCTTAATTACCCCCCGTTAAAAACTCACTTCTAGCAGCGACAGGTAAAATAAACATCCCACCTTGCTGAGAGGGCCTGAAATCACAGCTGTAATAAAACCACAGCATAAAACTCCCGATTTTAACAAACCTGTGCTTCACTGCCTGAAGCTGAAACGCAGGAACAGCCTGGAAAAGCACAGAGCTGAACACCCTGCTGCAGGCAGGAGCAGCCTCAACAGGGAATTCCACCACCTTACCCTCTTCTCCCTGATTTCCTCCACCCTGCTCCCACACTTTATCCCCTTCCAGGCGTTTCCCCACGGGAAGGGAGGAGCAGAGAGGCAGAAACTCCAGCACACGCCTCGAACTTTCCAAACCAGCCAGAGGAAAGAGCAGATCACAGCCAGTACCAATCCAACAAAACACAACACAAATTATTTGGAAAAAGCAGTTTGGGAAGCAGGAACTCCAGAGTTTTCCCCCTCAGAAAGGCTGGGGCTAGCCCTGAGGAGGAGAACTTGCCACGCTCAGGGCACAGTAAACCCACGACACTCAAAGCCTGCCACTGAAGGGAGACCCCCCCCCNGCCAAAAAAACCCACATGAACAGACATAATTTCAGCTGCAACGCTGCCTGGAAAGGCACCTGTGGAATCCTGTGTCAGACAGAGCCTCCACTGAAACCTCCCGCTGCTGCTGCTGCCACAGAAAGCCAGATTTTAGAGGATGTCTTTGGAATAATCAGCTCCCTGTTTGGCCAGGAGATGTTTATCCTGAACTAGAAAACACCAGCAACGAGACAAAAGCCCCTGAGGCTGCTCGAGCTCAAAGAGCACAGGCTTGGTTCAAGTCTTGGACACAGCGTGACATCCTGGGGCTTTTCCAAAAAATAAAGCCCCAGGGCAAAGCAGGAAGCTGGAGAACAACTAATAATGAAACACGAGACTGACAGAATAACGAGCAAGGCCTGAAAACCACATAGCTTGAATTAGTGAAGCACTGGGAGCTGAGAGCCTGAGGAAGGAGGTGAGCACAACCCCGCAGCTCCAAGGGACAGCTCAGCTCCCTGTCATTCCTGCCCTGCCTTTCCCGAGCCCATTCCTGGAGCAGGATGCTGGGGCTGTGTGTCTGCAAAGAGAGAGGCCCTGGCGCTGACTGAAAAGCATTTCCTTGCTCTTTCCAAGACAGGCAGCTGCACTCCTGTGCTCCCAGCAAGTCCCGAAGCTTGCTGTGGCTTCTAATTCCCAAAACCAACAACAACACCAACAACAACAAAAAAAAAGTCGTGGAAAAGCAGGGACTGTGAAAAACATCCGAGAAACAGCAAGAAGCACTCGCACTGCTCCCTACTCAAGTCTCACCACAAATCCGACTTTTCCGGGCGGAAAAGTCGCGCGAAGGCAGAGCCGAGGGCGCCGGGAAGGGCTGGAATTCCAGCGAAAGGGCTGGAGAAGGGGAAGTCGGAGCCCATTCCCATTCCCAGCCCCATTCCCTCCCTGCTCCGGCACCCATCCCCGCTTCCTCCACGTGCTGCAACTCCTCCCGCACCACCGCGGTCTCAAAGCCCGGAAAAATTCCAAAACCCATCCCCAAAAAACCCCAAAAACCCAAACAAAGCCCCAACCCACCAACCACCGGAACCGGGAGCTCAGCACCGAGGGCTCACTCAGCACCGGGAGCTCACTCAGCACCGGGAATTCTGTACCGGGGGCTCACCCAGCACCGGGAATTCTCTACCGGGGGCTCACCCAGCACCGGGAATTCTCTACCGGGGGCTCACCCAGCACCGGGAATTCTCTACCGGGGGCTCACCCAGCACCGGGAATTCTCTACCGGGGGCTCACCCAGCACCGGGAATTCTCTACCGGGGGCTCACCCAGCACCGGGAATTCTCTACCGGGGGCTCACCCAGCACCGGGAATTCTCTACCGGGGGCTCACCCAGCACCGGGAATTCTCTACCGGGGGCTNCGGCCGGCTCACCTTCTCCTCGATGCAGTTGACGATGATGGAGGGGTACTTGCGGCTGAGCCAGCGGAAGAAGGCCGGGACCCCCATGGCGGCAGCGGGACGCGCCGCGCCGAGCGGGACCCGCGGCACTTCCGGGGTCGGGGGGCGGCGCGGG
>VWZS01006098.1:60879-89922 GCA_013397075.1 Rhabdornis inornatus
AGGCGGGGAGGGCGGGGGCGCGCCGTCACGTGGGGAGCGAGCGCGCGCGCCCGCGCGCGGCGCCGCCGCCGCCGCCGCCATCTTGGGTGCGGGCTGAGGGCGGAGCAATGGCGGGCTGAGGGGACGCGAGCGGCGTGAGTGGCGTGAGGGGACAGCCCCACCCCAAAACGCGTCCGAGCAGCTCCTGGGGCACGAAAGGGACGCCCGGAGGAGGAGAGCAAAGTCTGAGGGCACCAAAGTGATAGCCAGGAGGAAAAGCGAAGCCTGAGGTAAGGCTAACTCCTGAGACAGCCGCAGTGCCCTCACGCTCAGCCGAGACACAAAGCGTGACAACTTCCCTTCAAAAAAAAAAAAAAAAAAAAAAAGCCATAAACAAGCAGTTTAACAGGAGAATCACCCTGCCTTAGCACCTTGTTAAAAAGCAAGCCTGAGGCGCTGGCTGCGAGGTGCTTTAGGCTGCACGCACACAAAGCAGTGTTGCCCAACAAGTCAATAATTAAGAGAGACATTGATGATTTATTTCAGCACTGCGTGAGCTGCGCGCTCAGTGTATTTCCTAAATCCAGCACAGCCACCACACTTCCAACACCGTCATTTTTACTCGGAAATCCAGGGTTGGCAACTTCCCAAGCGCAGCCCCTCTTCTCGGATGGATCAGTAATTTCCACGTGAGTTATGTAACCCCAGCCAACTCTTCCACATGCTCAGGGGAAAGCTCTTGCACCTCTTTTTGACTGTTAGGTGTGAGTTTTAGTGTTACAACAAACACTGTTCAGCTACAGGATGCACGGAATTCGGGTGTTTTGCCACGTTAGGAAATGTGCACCTAGGCATCAACATCTAGATTTACTACATCCTTAAAGCTTGGTAGTTCCAGGGGTGTCCTTGAGGAAGGGATGCACTAATTAGGTCTCAGCATGACAGCAGGCAAAGATCTCACATAAAAGACCATCCCGACTTCAGACAATTTTGCATTCTCCCGCACGTGGCAACAGCAGGAGCTGTTCAGGCTGCTCCGTGCCCTCCGAGGGGACATTTCCAGTGGGAAATGGCTCCACGTGGTTCCCGAGAGCGGCACGAGGCAAAGAGCCCCCGTCCCCTCGCTGTGCCCGTGGCATAAGCAAATACTGTTAATTTGTGTCCGTTTGGCGGCGCCGGGATGGAATTAAACGGTTGGGAATTAAAGGGATTAGCACGAGGCGCGTCGTGCTCCGCCATGTCCCGTCACCGCACACCAGCTCCGTCAGCAGGGCGGCCGCGGGGCCGAGGACGGGGAACAGCGGCCCGGGAGCCATTAACAAAAATAACAAAATCTCAGCAGTGCTTGCTGAGTCAACGCCGCCCATTTGGGGAGCGGAGGGGAACTTTGGTACCTGGCTAATTCTCTGTAGAACAAATTAACCCGATATTGTGTCTCTCATTATTCTTATCCTCACTTGGCTGTTGTTAAGCCGTTTTCTGTTGTCGTTCCTCTCAAATAAAATCTGTGACTTGAATAAATTTCCCCTGCAACTTTGTAGTGGCACCACACCTGCGGTATCAGCTGAAGATTGTCCTTTATCTGTTCCTTACAAAACGTTCCCTGATTGAAGCTTCCTATTGTAGCGCTTCTCCTCCCGGAATTTTGTAGGGAGCACAGCAGCTTAGCGTGAGCATTTTGTTTGCGACGATGGGCAATCAGTTGTGTTCCTGATAATGCCGAAGAAAACAGAAGGCTGGCGGACGCAAATGAAACGCGATCGCCTTATCTTATAATTACTTGGGTAAACAAGCGCTGGAAAAATTAACACTGCAGCAAATTCCTCGGGAAGTCGGTGCGGGCACCAGCAGCTGGGCCGGGCCGTGAGCCCGGGGCCTCACCTGCGCATCCGTGAGCACAGCAGGAGCAGGAGCAGGGAAGGCTTCCCGCTCGGGCACTTTGCTGGGATGAGCGGCGTGCCGATGGGAATCCGTGCGGGCTCTGCGTTGGCTCCAGCGCCGCCGCCCGTCAGCGTCACCTGCCACCAGCGCCGGGCTGGCGGCGTGACGGCTGTGAAGGAGCACGGGCAGGCTGACTGGCAGGACGGCTTGCATCTACTGAGTCGGTGCACAATGCGAGTATCATAAACAACGCTGCGGAGGAACCCGGCTATGGACAGCGAGAGGCAGAGATCGCCTGCGCGCCGCTCCGCTGCCATCTGTCACCTGTCACGGGCCGCTGCCGGGGCTGAGCCGGACCCCGCGGTGGCACGGAGCCCCACGGGCCGGCGTCGTGCAGCAGACAGAACACGGGCCGACAGCAGCAGCTCGGGAGGAGCTCAGGAGCAGCTCAGAGCTGCAAAGACGCCGTGCCGCTGAGGCAACGGCCCTCGGCAGCGCAGGCTGCTGTGGGTTTTTCCGCTGGGGCTGCTCCTCCCAGGCCCTGAGCAGCGTGCCCACCCCACGGCACGGGGCTTTCTCTGCAGGCAGCAGTCCCGCAGGACGTGGGGAGCTGGTGTGGTAAAGAGGCTGTTAAAGCCCTCAGTAAAGTCCAGCTTTAGTCTCAGAATCACCGGGTTGGAAGAGACCGCCCTAGAGTCCAACCCACGCCCCAACACCACCTCAACTGAACCATGGCACCGAGTGCCACATCCAATCTGTTTTAAAACACACTCAGGGATGGTGACTCCTCTACCTCCCTGGGCAGATGATTCCAGTACTTTATCACTCCTTCCATAAAAAACTTTTTCCTAACACCCAACCTGTATTTCCCTTGTCACAGCTTAAGGCCGTGTCCTCTCGTCCTGTCAGTTGCTGCAGTCCTTTGGTCGAGCCCTGCTGACATCTCCCAGGATGTCAGCCCTGGTCACACACTCACCCAGCTCCATCTTTGGCGCAGATTTCCCAGTTCCCAGAACATTCCAGGCTGCACCCTCACTGACGGCAGACCGAAACCCACAGCAGCTGGCTGTGCCACGGGTTCCTGCTAAGTTCCAAGCCTTCTGCGAGTCATTCCCTTCTGCTGAGCTCTCAGCCTACATGTTCCCCTTATTAAACTGAATGCTGTTCCCTCTTCTAGCTGGGTTTTGAGGGATGGGGTGCAGAGATGGGTGCCCGTGTTGGGAGACGTGGGGCTGCAGCACAGCACAGCACAGCACAGCTTAATTGGGGTGCTGCTTTCTGCTTTTGAACTTGTCGTCATTTATGAACAGCTTTAACATGTCCCTTGGTTTCTCCCTCCCAAAGAAAATCTCACGTTTAATGAACTTAATTTCAGATAAAAGGAATGAAAAGAAGAAAATTAAAAATGCATGAAGCTCCCGGAGTCGTCCAATTACTGTGATGTCCACACAGCAACGCCAGCACGGATTTCACAAAGCAGGGAAAAGCAGGAAAGCACTGGGGCTCGCCACATGTAAATGCTGCTCTGTTCCAAAATGTGCTGAATTACAAATGGACATTTTATGCATTCCTTCTTCTTGATCTGTTGCAGAAGAAGATAAAGATCAAACATGCCAGCCCGCCCCAGCAGCGCCTGTCTGCATACCCACAATGCTTGTCTGCTTCTTCCCAAACCCCGTCGAGCACTGGAGCCCCAATATTGGGATGCCACAAGGCTTGGGAGGGGACTGTCACGGGGCAGGGTTCCTGTCAGAGCAGGAAGACACTGCAGGCCAGAGAGAGCACACAGACAACGCCTAGGACCCATCGTGTTTATTTGGTATTTACATTTTCTTTGCCGATAAAGCGACGAGCAGCGCTTCAGCCCGTGGCACGCTCGCTGTGTGAAAGAAAACACAGCTCGTTCCTTCCCTCCCAAAGGCCAGCGGGAGAATCTCAGTCCTAGAAGTCATCGAAGTCATCTGAGTCTGCGCCGTGCGTCTGCGGGCGCAGGGCAGCCTCGAGCTCGGAGCTGCTGTCCTCAGATTCGCCCCAGAACGCTGCGGGTGAGGAGCCAAAGCAGAGGGGTGAAACCTTTCCTGTGGCCGTGCTGTTTGTCACAGCCACGAGCACGGGACAGCTGTGTGAGGGCTGGGAGCTGGGATCCCCACCCCAGGTGCGCGTGTCCGGCGCGGTGTCCGGCGGCTGTGCCGGACAGCGGCCTCCTTCAGCGCTCCCACTCCATTGTGCCGCAAGGTAGCCGGGCAGAACATTTCCACTCCAAGCAATTTACTTGACCAGCTGCTGCCTGAATCGCAGCTTTGTCTGTTCTCTTGCCCTTTCTCCCCGCTACTTGACCCCGCGGTGAAGTCACCAGCGGGCCGTGACATCACAGAGTTGGCACAAAAACAGCAATGATGTCACAAGTGAAAAATCACCACTTTGAGATCAGATCAGATCAGATCAGATCCAGGCAGGCCTGATCTCAGTGGAGCCCATGGCTTTAACCTTGGGCTTTGGGAACCAGCAAACCCTTTCACTGACGGCAGCAGAATCCCAGGGCAGTTCAGAGTGCCTGAGAGATTTCTGGAGATATGCATTCTTTTGACCCATGGATAGGACAGAGCGGTTAGAGTGGTACATGAAGTCAGGGCCACAGCGGCTGACGCAGCCATGCTCTCTGTTCCCCCCCATTCCAGAGGCTGCTGGCTGTCCAAAGGCAGCTGGGATGAGGCCCAGCACTCAGCCAGGGGCAGTGAGAGGAAGAAGTGTGTCACACACAGACACTGGGGCTCGTGTTTGAGGCACTTTGGTGCCTCTGACGGCACCAGCTCCATGAACACCTTATCTACAAATGCAGCAGCTGCATCTTTCATCCTCCATCCCCGACCCCCTGGGCTGCAGGGCTGTGCTCCACCGGGAACATCAGAGCCAGCCCCACGCTCAGCGGGTCTGAGGCAGGAAAGGGGACGCCAGAGCCTTTCAAGTGCCACCAAAGCAGCCATCCTTGA
This sequence comes from Rhabdornis inornatus, assembly GCA_013397075.1. NCBI lineage: Eukaryota > Metazoa > Chordata > Aves > Passeriformes > Rhabdornithidae > Rhabdornis > Rhabdornis inornatus. Next base: position 65,730 of record VWZS01006098.1, read on the forward strand.
TGGCATCCCTACCTCAGTTCAATGCCACACTGCTAAAACTGGGCATTCTGGACTGCCAGCACCCAGAGCAGGGCTCCAGGTGGACAGATCCTGGCTCCCAGTGCTGGCAGGAGGCTCTGTCAGAGGCAGCTGCAGGCCCTGGTGGGCTTGCAGGGGGCACAGGGGCAGCTGGAATGTGCGGGCAGTGAAAACATGCAGGGCCCAGACACTGATTCAGAACAAAACCAGCCTGGCCACGCACAAAACCATCCCAGCTGCACCCACCCACATCCCAGGTCCCAGGGAAGACCATGGAACCCACAGATTTCTCCTTCCCCAGGTTCCCCCTCCACCTGCTGCTCACTGGCATTTGATTAAACCCAGCAAAGAGCCCAACCCCACAAACACCTCCTCTCTGCCCTGCATCTGTCCTCCTCAGCTCCCTGCTGGCTCCCACAGGACACAGGGAAATCCCATGCTTCCCCTTCTCTGTACTTTATACAGGCCATAACATTGTTCTGGGAGGGCTTCTACAGTATAAATGTAACTAGAAAGACACTAATTTAATTCGTCTCTTACCTTTGGATTTTACGGCAGCTACCGTCTCCTTCCGCAATTCAGTCCTGTAAAACATTTCAAACAATCAGCACAATGTCTCCAATTAGAAAAACATTAAGTAACTTTTCTTTAAAATACCGTGAAATGGTTTAAAAAAGCAACAACCCAGTAACTTCTGCAACTATTTTTTTCCCCAAATAGCTATTTAATCATGGACTTCTTCACCTAAAAGGTGGAGAAATTCATGTGCAGGAGGGATGCTGTTCCAGCCGTTCCTGGAGTCATTCCCTGGTGACAGCACTGATTTGCACCAGCACTGAGTTAAGGTACAGAGGAGCAGGGCCCTGCTGAGCTGCTGGGAAAGGCAAAATCCAAACCAAACCAAATCCTCCCCAGTGCTGCTCCCTGCACTTCCTCCGGTTCCAGCACTGTCCCCGGCCCCATGGCAATGTGCAATCTCTGCCGCCTTTGATCTACCTTGATGTGTGTGCAGCCCGAGCCTGCTCTGCTAAATGGCTGCTCTTGTGTCTGGAGCATCACAGGCCCTTTTGAATCTCTCAAACAGGCTGGAATCATTTTGATCTTTTGTTGTGCAGCGCGTGCATTGTGTTGGGGCTGGGGAATAATCGAACAGGGGCAAACACGGGGGAGAATTAACTGTTACAGCAGCGGTCCTGCAAGAAGCTCCAAAAACAAAGCTTCAGCTGATTTTAATAAGGAAGATCAAATAGGGGATATTTGGGACATCACTGGGCCAACCACTGAAACGCAAGCCAATGTTAAGGTGCAGTTGGAAGCTGTGGCCTCAGTCACAACAGGACTCTCTGAAATGTCTGATTTGCTGCGTTTCATTTAAAAACGTGGCAGCCAATACAGACAGAAGTGCCTTAAGCGGGGAGCTGCAAATATTCCACTATTGTGGAGGCGTTTGTGAAGGAGACAAAAAAAAATCGGGGATGAGTCCTTGCTTGCTTTACCCTCGGTGTTCAGTCAGAATTTGGGATGGCAGCCGGAAAGCCACATGTAAAGTTTCACACATTGCAGCTAGCAGTGGTGCATTCTTCCTTTTAACCCAGAGAAATCTCCCACTGTTTAAATCCCGTTTCCTCTCCAAAGGCTCCCGCTTCGTGGACAGAAATTCCCAGAATATTAAACACAGCCCAGGTTCCACCAAGGTGCCGAACCAAGTGCCAGTACCAAGTGAGAGCTCTAGCAGAGTACTGACAGTGATGTAACTCATTATGACCTTACTCAGTAGAAAACCTTAAACTGTTGGGCTTCAAAGGTTTCTCCAGCATTCCTTTAGTGCACCATCCCACCGCCTTTCCCTTCTATTCCAAGCAAAACCCCACACTGCCTCATACTCTCACTTTCCCTTCAAAGGCCTTCACTCGACAGGATACCCAGAGAGGATTTGAAGCCAGAGCCTCTGGGCTGATGCTGCTGAGCACCCCAAGCTCCTGCTCCCTTTGGCCAGATCTCCTGGCCCTCAGCACTTCCCAGGAGATGCTCCACTCAACCCAGGCTCAGCCCATAACAATAAATGTGTGCTCAAGGGGCTGCACCGTGTTCCCCGGGGTGTGGAGCAGGAAACCACTTGTTGCTGAGCTGCAGCTGGCGAGGTTCCTCCTGTGGATGCTGGCACAGGAACCATTTCAAGCAGCTGAGGAGGAGATCAGGGGGCAGCAGCCATCGCTTCCCTCAGCCACATCCCGGCCTGCTGCTGGGAAGGGAGCGTGGGGTTCCTGGGATTTTCAGTTAGCTTCTCAGCAACGCCATTTGACAACTGAGTTTTTGTCAGCTCTGTCCCACTTCTCTCCATGGTTCAACCCCCCAACAAACACCAGCGGGTCGGCGCTTTGGGTCCAGCGCTGAGGATCACCAGGGAGGACTGCCCACGTCCCCAGGGCTTGTTCCTCCAGATCCAGCTGAAGGATCCGTGGGGAAAGGACCACCATGGCTGTAGGAATGTCTGGAGACCTTCCCACTGCCACCCCAGCTTCCCACGAAGAGAAAGGTCAAAGCTGGCAGGAGAGCAGGGAGAGAGATGTTTGTGCTCTACTGAGCACCATCCGTTCCCTGGGGTTCATCTTCCCGGGGCTGACCAGGTGTGGAACGGGGTTCACTCCCCAAAGAACCCGGAGCCAGAGCCAAGCACAGCCATGCCCAGAGAAGGGAGATGGGGACAGGCTGGCAGCAGAGGCTGGGCAGGAGAGCGGGGCAGCACAGGGAGAGCGGAGCCAGGACATCAGAAAGGCCAGAGGAGGAACGGCAGCTCCCCCAGGCAAGGCTGGGAGGTGCTGTGAGGAGGAACGCCGGGGTGAGGAGTGCAGCACTGGGAGATGCAGCAGCAGCTCCGCCGAGGCGGCGCTGGCCCGGCAGCCGCAGCACACAATGGGCACAGACCTCCACCGAGACATTTTCGGGCTCTAAATGGAGCCAGGCCGGGTCCAGCACCTCCTAATCCCCTGTCGTGACCCTCCAGGACCCATTTACACATTCGCTTCTTCCCTGAAATAATTCCAAACTGAAGCCGGGCTCTGACAAAGGGAAAACCCAAACCGGTTTCACTTCAAAGAGCCTTTTAATCTCTCCATTTCTCTGATGAAACAGGCTTTTTGTACTGATGATGCTGCAACAGTAAGGAATGAAAAAGCTCCACAAAAATATTTTTTCCTCCATAAAGAAAATTAATATTAAGATGAAATTGACAGCACAACAAGAGCCAAGTTAACCAAGGGGGCTTGCTGGAAAACAGCGGAAAACATTTACTGTGGCCTGAGGGTCTTCTTGCTAAAGCACCTGTTGAACTCCTACGTTTTAGCGTCAAGCAAAAAACACACCCAAAAAATTTGGGAAATCCTAAATGCCAAGGGATTTTCCCACCCTGGAAAACCAAGTACCTACAGTACATATTCTGCACAGTGTCACATAGGCAGTGTAAACTGAAAAGTCCATTCATCACGCCAGAGCTGGAGTAGTAACACTGAATTTCAGTAATTACGCTGCGAGTAGGATGACCCTTATTTTGGGATACAAAGATTTCTGTCGAGCCGTGTCTCAGACCGGTCTCTGTTTGGATTCACCACGCTGGATAAAAAAAAAAAACCCACTGACACAAAGCTGTATTGGAGTGCTGTGAGGAAGCTGTGCAGGAGAGCAGGGGCAGTGCCAAAAAACCCTCTGTTCCCTCTGTGCTCGGCCGGCAGATGTTGGTGCCTCTCCCCACAAACCTGGCAGGGCACCCACCCCAACGGCTCCGCTGCTGCAACAGCTGGGGGTGCAGACAGAGGGAACAAAGCTCACACGAACAGCTGGAACGGCAGAGAAGCCTGCTGGGATTTTCGGTCAGCTGCTTACAGAAGCCATTTGACGACTGGGAGTGCATCGGGGGGGATAAAACCACGGGATCCTGCCTTGTTTCTGGCTGCACCTCCCGGGAATCCAGAGGGAGGCCATGGCACTTTTCCTGGCTTTCCAAGGGAAATGCGTTTGTGCACGTCCCGAGGGCTGCCAGCCCCAAAGCTCTGGGATGTCTCCTGTGAGCACAGCAGAGTTCTCGGTGTCAGGAGTGCTTTTGGGAAGGGGGGAGCGGGGGATGCGCAGAGCCCGAGTGCCCCCCGATGGCCAAAGCACACGGGCACGGGGACGATTAAGAGACGAATTCGACTCTGCCAACTTCTATTTGCATGTCACTACAGCTGCGTCGGCAACGCGGCTGAAAGCCGGCCTTCAGAGACCCCCCCCAGCGTCCTTCCAGCAGATTAATTAAAGTTTAAAATACTTTACACCGTGCTGGTGTCCTGACAGATCCAAAGCGGGCTTTGGTTCTCAGCTGATAACGCACCTTTAATCTCCAGATTATTTGGGAACAAGACAGCACGAACAAGTCAAAGGAAAATAAGACGCCTGCATCCGAAATGGGGAATTCCCAGAAAGCGAGTGACCTCCACTGGCTGCATCCATGATCGCTGCAGCCCCCCGGAATGCCACACACATCGCTGCCCACCCGCCCGCGCTCGCCGCCGGCCCCAGCCCTGACTTGTGCCGCCTCCTCCCCACAGCGCCGTGTCACCCAGCGCCCTCCCGCCTGCTGCAGCACCCTGACACCCCACCCAAAGGCGCGTCTCCCTGCGAGGAAACGTTCCCCCGGGAAAGCACAGGAGCCAGGGAAAAGCGGTTTTCTCCCTGGAGGTGGAGCGGGCGGCGTTTTGCGGGAGAAGAGGAAGCTCTGGCATGCACCGCCGAACAAAAGGGAACAAGTGGTCTTTACTCGGAGAGCAGCTTCCTATTAAGACTCACTCCGTCGTACATTATGCCTTTCATCCCCACTCAACCACAAAATGATTTTGCTGTAGGAAATACAATGGCAGAAAAAGATTTACATTGAAAGAATCTTTAATAATAAACTGTTGCAGATCTGCCTACTTCCCCATGATTTATAATACAATAAACATCGGATTCTATTAAGTCTCATGCACTGAAGACACGCACTGAAAACCCGAGTATGAAAGCCCTCAATTCTTCCCTTCTCCAGGCCCATAATAGTGAAACGAGCATGGATAAATGTGCTAAGAGTATCTCTTTGCATCTTTTATAGCTTGTGTGTATCAATCTGTAAAGCTTATTAAGAAAGTCATTGCTATGCAAAGCAGCACCCAATCTCTTTCTCTTGCTTTTCAACAGCGCGCAGTGTTTAGCCAATAGGGCCGGGCCCCGGCCCCTCATTCCGCATTCATAACATGCAACATTTGCACAATGTGTATCTCAAAGGCTGCTGAATAGAAAGCCTTAATACTCATGTAAACAACTGCAAACCAATTACTTAATGAATCAGGCCCACACATAATGAGGTGCCAGACAAAGAGCTATAAATGCATTTTTGCGCCCGAGCCTCCGCTTTAAAGTAAAATCCCTCAGCTGTAGTTTGGGCTTAACTGGCACATGATAATTATTGTCTGGGGGACATCAGAGGAGCCACGGTTTTTATTCCGGTCCGGCGGGGTCCGCGCCGAGGTCACTCATCAGCTCAGTGACAAAACGCGGCAAAGGAGAATTTATAAAGTGCCACGGCCGAGCTCGCAGGGATGTTTATTCTCAAGTAGTGGGTTTGAGACCACTTGTGAAAGCAATAAAGCCCGAGGAGTGGCTGCCGGAGCGGAGCTGCAGAGCTGGAGAACCACGGCACGGCACGGCACGGCACGGCTACAAACAGCTCTGCCTCTTCCTCCTCCCTGTGCTGCTCCCAAACCCTGCTGTGGCTCCCGGCCTTTGACAAAAACTCACTCTTACACTGACTCACAGCTTTATTACCGTGGCTTTTTAAAGCAGCATCATCACGTGTCCCTGCACAAATGAGAGGCCTGGAATTATAGATCAGAGGGAATTATTTGAAATCTATTACTGATCAAAATTGGAGAAAAAGTAAAAAAAAAAAGGCAGCAAAAAAATGTAACAGCATCTAACCGAGGCAGAAGTGGCTGCAGGCATGACTGGCCAGCAGTGCAGCAGCAATGGGGTGTAGCTTGGAGAGCTTCTATTTTAAATAAAAAATAGTTAATTTTAAACGACACATTTTATTCAGCTGCAGTGATCCTCTAAGTGAGTTCTCAGGGCCCTCTCCAGCTCTTCCTGCTGTCCCAGGCTTCAGGGAAGGGCTAAAATGTAACATTTCAAAAACTCATCTGCAGGAACACCCTTGCATTTCATAGCAAAAGGCAGGATAATCACTGGCTCATCATTCTCAAAGTTCCAGAAAATACGAAAAGAGGAAACAATTGAACCTAAAATGGTAAGAATCAACCCCACACCAAAGCAGGAACGCCAGTCATAGATGCTGGGTTATTAGTGTGCTTGAATTGTAGAAATGCTATGATTTTAACAGCAACTGCAGAATCAGAACTGGCCTCACCCACAGCAGCCTAAAAATCCGTGCAGCAGGAGGATTAAAAGCAAGGAGAAGCTCATACCCTGAGGTGCTCCAAACCTGCAGTGCTTGATCACAGAAACAGCAACCTTAACCCTGGTCCAAGTACAAAAATAAGTGAGGGGAGCTTCAGCCCTTTTCTGTCGGGGTTTCTCCCTCGTGGAAGCATTCCCAGGGCTGCAGCCTTACCTGGAGGAGGGAGGAGTGCTTCCATCTGACACAGAGCTGCTTTCCAAATGTGTGCCAGGGCTGGTGCTTCCTTCGGGACCGTCGTGGCTGGGATCCCTGCCTGTGCAGGAAAAACAGGGGCTGTGAACTTCCCAAGTTCCCATTTACACTAAGCAGAAAGGTTATTTTTGTTCTCCTTCCCCTTAAATGTAGATTATTTTGGAATGTCACAGATATCTCTGTGTTTTCAGCCATTCTCTTGAATTAGACAAAAAAAAGTAAGTCCTATAAAAATCGAATTAAACACATATCTTGAGATTTCTATGACTTAAACAGCCAAACATCCAACTATTTCAAAACCTTTTATCCCCACTTTCCTTTCTTCCCTTTCCCCCTGGTCTGTGGATCTCATTTCCATTCTGTAAAGATAGATTTAAAAAAAAAAAGAAGAGGCAAATGGATTCATTCACTGGAGTCACACAATTGCTCATCTTTGTATTCCTTTCCAAAGCACACGATGCTAAGCACAAATCCCACTTTAAAAGGCTGCTTTGCATCTATATTTTATATATATATATATATATGTTTTTATCTACAGCACTGAAACTATAACCCAGCCCTGCTGTCAGCAGACTCCCAACCCAGGATGATTCAGTATTTCTGTCCACATTGGATTCTCCACTTCCCAACCTGCTGTGCACGTTCCCTGTCCCTTCTGCACTTGGATTGCAGCAGCAAAAATCCTGCTTGGTCTCAGGCACTTCCAGCAAAGAGGTGCCAGAGCCTGCCCAGGAGGAAAGAGAAATCAAGAATGAGAGGGAAGAAAGATAAAGGAGGAACTTCCTCCATCCCAAATGATACCAAACAATATCAAACAGAGCAAAAGGTTGAGCGAGACTTATGAAATGCCTTCATTGTTGCACTCCAAGCAAAATTTTGAGGACTCAAAATCCTCAGAGGAGGACGTCACCAGGAGGGACGGGTGGGAAAAGTGCTGGCAGGATTGTTGGCTCACTAAAGGTGGCCTGAAAAGGGAGGCACAGTCCAGCTTGTGCTCCTTCGTGTTCCTGTATAATGCATAAAGAAGGGCCAATCTTTTCTTCCTGAGAGGGCTTTTCCTCCTTATTCCTACAGGAGATTTTAGACCTGGAGAGCAGCTGGGGGTGATGTTCCAACTGCTGTAAAGCAGAGCCCAAGGAGTGGAGCAGTTACACCATTTTTATTCAAATCCTCGACAGCCTTAACAATCAAAGACAAGTGAAGGGGAGAGAGAGAATCTGGTTTTGTTAAAGATTTAACAAACCTGCCCCTTCAATAAAATCAGCAATTTCCTACTCATAAGTGAGACTCTTAAACAGTCATCCAGCAAAACAAGAAATCACGGGTTTTATCCTTCTTAATCTCGCATTATTTGCATTATTCGCCTACCTCAGGAACAGCCAAAGAGCTGAACAATTTCTTTTACAGTCTTCTGATAAAAAACAAAGCATCCGTGGAGGAGCTGAGAAGGAGCCCCGCTCTGCCCCTGTATCCTCACATCACCTGCTACCCCAGGACACTGCTGCTGTCAGCCAGCTCCTCTCTGGGTCAACCTTTAAAACCTTTTATCCACAGGCAGCCTCCCCTGAGCGCTGGACAGGGCATAAAGAACCAGCACAGTTCTGGAATGTTCACAGATACTCAAGGAAATGCATGTTTTGGTTCTCTTTTTATGTAACAGAAGTAAAAGAAAAAATGAACCAAAACTCCAGAAGCATTCCTGAAGTTCCATCCTAAAGACTGCTTGGAAGTCCATCAAACCCCAAAGTCCCAAAAGGCTTCTGGTGGTTCAAACCAACACTTTAGATGCTGAAATAAAAAAAAAAAAATCAACCCAAATTTGTATCCCTTAAGCTCAGAAAAACAGCAAAAAAATCATGTATGGATGACCATCAAATATCAGTTCATCTAAACCCCTCAAAACGTGTTGTTTGAGCCCAAAAGCCAACACACAAGAGATGTGGCTTCTGTTTTTAGGCCCATAATGACTCCAGAGCCCCGGGGCCACAGCAAATGGTGATGATAAAAGGGAAGGAGCAGCTGCCTGGCAGGGAGAGGAGGGGAGGGGAACAAGGAGCCCGCAGAAGATCATGGGCTGAAGATGAATCATGTCTGAAAGGAGCAGCTTGGCTTTCAAGTGAGGTGTGAGAAGGCTCACTCCTGGACACAGAGGAACAGCACGGACAGCTCCCTCGCAAGGGACAGGCTGGAGCTGGAGTTCTGGGCTTGGCTGAGGAGTTTCTTGGCATTTTTACACGCAGGAAGCATCAGCACTTGCACATCTGAAGCCTCAGTGATGGCACTGGCTGGAGGGAGCACTGTTACCACGCAGCTTTGGTACAGGGGGCAGAGAGGAGGCTCCTGCCTGGCACAGGCACAGCTCCTGCCTGGCAGGGATCTGCCCCACGCTTATTCTGATGATCCCCAGTAATTAGTCACAGAAAGAATCAAACCAGCACCCTCTGGAGCTGGCAGTATCATTACTGGATCCTCCCCACGGACACTGACCCTGCAACACCGGGCTTGTGGAGAGGGTATTCACTGGGGGCAGATGTGGGACAGGATTACAGGGAATTCAGGAGGTGCTGTGCTCCCCAGCTTTGCTCTTGGCTCAGGGCAAACGTGGAACATGCCTACAGGGAATTCAGGAGGTGCTGTGCTCCCCAGCTTTGCTCTTGGTTCTGTTTGATTGTGCTGGGTTTGCTCCCTGTGCCACCAGGGTGTGATTGTATAACGCTGTGGAATGCTGGGCCCGAGGTTAACATGCAGCCACCCTTCCACCTGTAATGGGAATCTTTCTCACCACACTTCCCTGCCTGCTCTCATCTTCACTCCAGCCTGTGACTTCTGGATGTGAACACTGGTAATGAAACCATTTCAAAGCAGCAGCCATCAGACCGCTTTGCTTGCTTTTAAGCCCTACTCCCTTTAATTTCCCACTTTTGTTATCTCTTGTTTATTGATCTAAACTATCCATTACTGCTCTTAAAAGCAGCCCCCACTGGGAGCATGCCACCCTGGCTCTCTGTAGCTCCCTCACAGGAGGACAAGCCAACCAAATGTGCTGAGGAATTGCAGACCTGATGGATTTGGGAAACAAACAACCCGCAGCAACGCGGCGGCGGCGGCGGCGTGTGCCAGACCCACAGCAGGAAATTAGCTTAAATCAAAGTCTGCTCGTCTCTGCACATAAGAGTGCGTGGATTTTGGAGCCTGGAGCAGCCTGTTTGCATTTGCTGTGCAAAGAGCACGGCAGCCTAATTGCCTGCTGCTGCCAGACTCCCATGGAAAGGGTGCTCCAGGAGCAGAGCAAGCAATGCCATCACTGGAATAATGTATTCCCTCTTGTGTGAAGGAATGAACTGGGCTCTCCCCGACACCAGCATGTCCTGAGCTGGGAAATGGCCCCACATGAACCCTTTCGTTTCAGGCAATTCCTTCTGCAGTCTGGCTTTGTCACAAGAGGCGACAAATGTATCTTCCAGTTCCTAACTGGGAGATGCTTTGTAAACGTGCACACAGAACTCACAGATCCATTTCACAGCAGCCACAGGGCTTGGCCTTTCCTCTCTTGCACAAAACCCCACCACCACAGGCATCACTTAGCTTGGGAAGCAGCCAGAATCACAAGCAATACTGAGCTATTTAGGAAAATCCCCCGAATCCATCACAAATGTACATTGCTCTGCAGCAGCTGTGGCACAGTCCCAGGGGTTTGGACAGGGCTCCCCTATGACCAGAGCAGGAATTTGGAGTGGCAGCCAGAGCTGGAACCCCCTTACCTGGTTCTCTCTGTGCCAGTTCCCTCTGCTTTCCTTCCCCGCTGTTGGTCGGGACCGATGGCAGGACGAGAGAGGATTCATCACTCTGGACAGTCCCAGGCTCTCCTGGAAGGGCCTCTCTCAGCACCTGAGCATTCAAAGCACAAACAGCCACAGCTCCATTATCCTCCCCTGGAGCTTTCCAACAGGCATTCAGGCTAATCTAGCTCCCGGGGTAATCTGCTTTCAGGGTGTTTCTGTTAGATGTTCCACTACCCAGCTTCTAGGGCGTTCCTCTGGGGCTGGTTTGGGGGCAGAAATACGGACTTGAGTCTGTAAAATCTACTCCATGCTCTGCCCTAACTCTCCCACTGTTCACTAAAGCAATTGTTTAACAGCACAGTAAGAGGCTGAGGCACTCACAGCCTATGGAATGCCAGTTCTGTTGATTTATTTAAATAGTTGCCTATAACCTTCTGCATTAACTTAGAAAAATCATGAGTGTGCCACCATTTATAAAATGCTCTGTGTGTTCAGCACCAAACCTCACTCTGCTTAAAAAAAAAGTCAAAATACATCGTCCATAATAAAAAGCCACAGAGAACAATGAAGAGAGAAGCCTTGTGATGGTGAGCTTGTTCCAATGCTTGGCTAGCATGAAGGGTGAGGACCTCAAAAAGTCCCTTCTCCTGTGGGATGAAGCGCTGGACATATTTCCCTGTGTCAGTGCCCACCTGGCCGTCCTGCCCCTCCTCTCCCGAAGCCAGCAGCTGCTCAAACATCTCTGCCACGCCCTCCGGGAGCCGAACCCGGTGCTGCTTCAGGAACAAGCCGTGGTTGCCCAGGAGCGTCCTCAGCGCGGCCGTGTGCCTGAGGAACAAACCAGAACCCTCAGTGGGACACCCCACCCACACGGGCTGGGAAAAGCCGCCCCCCATCCGGGCCTTAATTCCCACTTTCTTTCTCTTTCAAAAATGTTCAAAGTGGAAAATCTAAGAAGCCACTTGTGAGTTCTGCAAATGTGGGGAAGCTGGGCAGGGGTGACCATCATCATCATCATCATCGTCATCATCATCACCATCATGCCTGCCCTGTCCTGAGGCTCAGGATCCAAAGACACAACCCTGGTCTCAGCACCATCCCTGCGGCACAGCTAGGCACCCAATGCTTGTCCTTCGCTCAGAAAGAATAAAAAGGGAAAAGAGAAAAAAAAAAGCCAAACAAGGTGCCTTTTAATGCAGAAAATCTCAATCTTGCAATCCTTTTGTTTGCCAAAGCTGTTTGTTTTTCCTGTTGCTCCAGTGAAGTTTCAGAGGAGTGAATTCCAATTAACTCCAGGAGTGTTTGTCCCTAAGAAACCATTCAGGAGACACAAGGAGCTGCTGGTGCCCGCAGGCGTATCAGCCTCAGGAGAGGCAGGTACTGCAGAGAGACCCTTCTGCAGCGCTCACAAGTGCCCCGATCCTGCCAGCACTTGAGCACTGCGACGGGGAGGGAGGTCTAGACACAAGCTAAGCAAGACAGAATGGAAATTGTTTTCATTCCTGGGTTAAAGAGACCTGGGAAAAAAGAAAAAAAAGTAATTCTCACTTGTCCTTGTGGCATATCCACGGGAAAAAAAAAAGCCCATTTTCAATAACTGCACTTTGCTGTTTTTAAAGGCCACGTGCATCTTCTGTCTCACACAGAATAATTTCCTTCTCAAAATTACACTTCCCCTCCTTACTTTCACATCCTGGGAATGGCTGGCTGAGGGGTGTCTGGAGTTCCTGCAATTCCCTGAGCTGGGGGATGAGCTGGGGGGACCCCAGGGCTGCCCTGTGGAGCAGGAGCCACCACTGGGGACTGGGAGGGAAAGAAAGGGAAAAAGCCACGAGGCTCTGGTGGCTCCGTCCGAGGGGCAGCACGGACCTGGGGCAGAGCCAAGGGTGTTCCTCAGCCCTGCTCTGTGGGTTCTGTGCCCCTGTACCTGCTGTGCTCCTCCAGGAGGCTCCCAATCCTTGGGGACACAGCCTGCTGGAGCTGCTGGAGCACCACGGCTTCCATCACCTCCAGGTCACCCTGAGCCAGCCTGCCGGCTCCAGCACCAGCACTGCAACACAGAGCAGGGGGGACAATCACCACGAGCACAGCCCAGCCCATCCCATCCATCCCATCATCCCATCCCATCCCATCCCAGCCTGGAGACAGCCAGAGGGACAAACAAACATCCCTGGTGCTCTGTGGCACATGTGGGACAGCACAGGGAGGTCACACTCAGCATTTGGCCTGTTTGGGGCCCCTCTTTCTAATTCCTGAGGAATCCTCCCATCATCAAGTGCCTGCAGGAGGCTCAGTCTGTGCAGACTGTGCATTGCTGCCGATAAAGTCAGCAGAATTCCCAGTTCTGTACCCAGGAAGCTGAGGAGGGACAGGGAGGGCTCTGCCACTGGTTTTGGCAACACCCTGGGGATTCCCTTTGCTCTCTCTGCTCCACTCACGGTGTTTTTGTCACCGGGGCTGCACTCACTCACCTGGGCAGCTCCGAGGGCTGGCCCTGGTACAGCGCCCGGTGCTGGGGGCTCGTCCTCTCCACCAGGCCCTGCAGGAGCTGCAGTGCATGGCAGAGCTCCGAGAGCTCTGTCCTGCAGAGGGACAGACAGACAGACAGGCACTGACCGACGTGTGACAGGGCTCCCTCCTCACCCTGCGCCCCCCTCCCATCGGGAACACAAACTGCCTCGCTGGAGCTTTCCAAAGAAAACGCAAAAACCACGCTCCCCAAAGAAAACGCAAAAACCACGCTCCCCAAAGAAAACGCAAAAACCACGCTCCCCAGCTCTGTAGGAAGGTGGGGGGAAAACCAGCACACGAGCAAACAAACCATCCAAAAATCAGGCGCTGCATGGCAATCACCCCTGTGCCGAGCGCTTTAATTCCTTCACCTCCACAAGGCACACAAATCTGGTGACCACCTACAGGTACGGGGACAGCCCTGGGACCTCAGAGGGGTTCTGATGAGGCTGCACCTCTATAATGATGCAAATGAGGACTTAACCACTGAAACAATGCTGCGGGCTAATCCCGGGACAGAGGTGGAAATGGCTATTCAGGTCCCCGGCTGCCGCTTTGTGGGGCTCCCAGCCCAGGTCCCGGCCGGCAATGAGCACTGCAGCTGGGGCAGAAGAGAGTTTTCTTTCTTTCTTTGCCCCACATGCAGGAGCTGACATGTTTCCACGGTTAACCCTGGCTCGCTCTGCCTCCAGGGAGAAGCTCTGTGCACAAAAACTCGCAGGTCTGTGCTGAGCCGTGCCCAAAGCCGTGTTTTCCCTCCGAGTGTTGGACAACAGTGAACAAATAAGTGGGGGCTGCTGCGTCTTTAGTCGAGTTTCCTAGACATTTAATAAGCAAAACAATGCCAGGGAGATCACATAGGCAGTTAAACAGTGCTTTCTCTTTTTCCCCCAGCCTTACAAACCCTGTATTCCAGCGGCCGGCTCGTTTCCCATTGTTTTCCTCCCACTGGGTGGTCCTTCCAGGGTGCCACTCGAGAGGGATACAATAATAAAAAGGGAAGGGGAAGGAAGGGACACCAACATAAAGAAAAACAAAATGTATGACAATCTGCAGCAGGCTACGGATCAGAGGTCAGCAAACAAGAGGTCCTTCTCTTTTACAGGTTGCTTCCTGGAAACAGTCTGATTAAGCTGACAGCTTGAATTATGTGTTACATTTTGTAATGCACAATCCATCTGTGCTAAGTCCTCCTCAATGCAGCTGAAGCAGCACAGGCATAAGCTCTGCCTTTTTCCACCCCCTCAGCTCAGGCCTTAAAATAGTCATCATCTTTCTCCACGCTAATTCTCAGAGACCCTCTCCCCCCGCCTCCCGCCCCCCGGGTTTAAGCCCTCAAAGAAAGGGCTGGGTGCTGCAGGGAATGGTAACAGGACACGGAGCCTTTCCCCTCGGATCAGCTGCTGACAGGAAACCCATCCCGGGCTGTTCCCGCGGGGCTGGGTGGGAGAAGGCAGGAACACCCACCTTACTGCCCAACAATCACCAGTTCTGATAACTGGGACCTGCAACAAGATGCAAACCTTCTGCTCAATCACCTTTCCCAACAACACCTCTCTCTCCTCCTCGGCTGCCAACCCTTCACTGCAGGGGAAAAAAACCTGAAACTCCTTAAAAATCGGAGGCTGGCATCTCTGCAGTAAGACAGGAGAGGCATTTGCTCCAAAGATGAAAACCTGTGGCTTCCCGGCACGCAACAAGGACTGGTTTTGCCTCTGGAGTCAGCCATGGCCTCTGCTCCTTTCAACACCATCCCTTGTGCTCATTTCAGATCATTCACCACAAAGTATACGAACAGGGCTTCCTTCTGATGCCACACTGACACTGCTGCAGTGGGACAGTCCAAGCTGCAGATATTTCAACTTAAGGCAACAAACACACAGAATTTGGCGAATTTCAGCACGCTTCTTCAGCCAGCACAGGAATTTTGCAAGAGAAAGCCACGGGGGCTGCAAGGACATCACATGTTGTGAATCTGTGGTGTGACAGAGCAAAGGAAGCTGCATTCCCACACTTTGTGTAACGTGTACAATTGAAATTCGTGCACTAACCACTCCCAAGCTCTTCCACAGAATTTTTGGCCGATTCATTTTGCAAGGCTGCCTCGGGAGCACAACCAGGGAAACGGCTGCTCCTCCACTCCTGCCGCTGGATCTGCCTTTTCAATTCACAGGCAAAGCAAATTAAAACCTCAATCTTCTCCTGCAGCACCAGCAAGCAGTGGTGATCCCACTTCCACGGCCTTGAGAAGCGGAGGCATTCAGCTTGGCACAGCGGGAGGAGAGCGGCTCCAGCCGTGCCCCGGGGACAATGCAGCCGCTCAAACCTTGTGCATAATTTCCCCGGGCCTCGAGAGCTGCTCCGAGCTGCTCCCAGCATCATCAGGCGCTGCACAGCGAGGGGAGGGAACACAAGGTTAAACTGCCTCTGACTCCTCTCGCAGAGACGGGCACTCGGTGCTCCGCTGTGATTAACAGGTGGGATACAAAGAGAGGGAGGACTGCGGGAAAAGCTATTTACATGCAAATCAGATGATGTTTCCATAGCGAGCAACAGCCCGGTGCAAATGGGAAGGGATGAAGTTACAGAAGTGTCTGCCCACGGCCCCCAGCTTCTGCTCAGGTGTCGACTCCCAAAGCAGCACTGACCACAGCGTGCCCAGGAACAGACGTCCACACATTTACACGCTGCAAACAACCGAGATGGGAAAACCCGACCAAACTGCAGGAGAGCAGAATTCCCTCTGCAGGAACGCTTCTTCTCCATCCAGGGCTAACAGCGCTGCTTCCTTTGCACCGTGTGCCACTCCAGAGCTGCCAGCCCTCCCGGGCGAGCTGGGCCAGCCCCGGGGACCAGCCCTGCCCTGCGGGGACAGGGATGCACTTCCCTGTCTCACGAGGGCGTTGCGGGGCCGAGAATCCTGCCGGGATGGATTTCCATCCTGCAGCACGGGATGGGCCCTGAGTCTGCAGAGCACTGCCCTCGTCCTCTCTATCTCCAAACAAAATGCTCAAACAGTTCAACCCCTGGAAGTTTTGCCAAGCAGAGTGACCGGAACAAGATTTGTGCACATTTAAAGAACATCGTCTGTGTTTCAGCAACAAATCCTTCACTTGCCAGCTCTGACCCCAGCGAGGTGCCCGAAGCCCCTGAATGCCCAGCAGGGTACAAGGACAGCGGAGAGCTTTGGTGACCAGCCCAGCTGACCCAGGGAACAGGGAGGTGGTACCTGTGTGGTTCTGAGCTGTCCAAGGGCTCCAGAGCCCGGCCGTCCCTGTCCTGCTCCTGCTGCTTGCTGGGAATGCTCAGCCCTGCCTCCTCCTCCTCCTCAGCAGGGACTGGGAGCTCAGCACTGCTCCCCTGCCTGCTCAGGCCAGGCTTTGCCCCTGTAAAAACGATAAAAAACAATGAATCAAAGAGATAAAACCTGCAGTTACTCGTCTCAGACATTAGCGGGAGCGTGGAGTAGATCGCAGCGTAGGAACTGGAACCAAGTTTACCCACACTGCTCACCCCATGTGAGGGAGCACCCATGCATCCGTGCATCAACCCATGCATGCATCCATGCATCAGTCCATGCATGCATCCATCCATTCCTCCGCTCCTCTTGTCTGCCCCTGCCCTCAGCCCCTGTCCTTCCATGCTCCTCTCACAAGGGGGAGTCCAGGGAGGCTGCAGCCTTTGGGGTTTGGGAGCTCCTCAAAAAGCACCTCAGCACAGACTCCAGCTACCTGACCAAATCAGCTCTGTGGGAATCACCCAGCAATCCTGCACCAGCTCTGAGGGGCAAGGGAGTCAGCCTGACCCAGAAGCGACTCCTCTGCTGAAGCAGGAAGGAACAAAGAGGGAAAAAAGGAGTAAGAGCCACCACACCCCAACCAGAGGTGCAGGAGGAACAGCAGCCTTGGCAGAGGCAGACAGGGACACATCCCCGTGGGACATACCTGGAACATGTCCTGGCCTCAGGGGGGCTGCTCTGGCACCAGAGGCTGAGCTGAGCTGCTCAGAGCCTTCCTCACTGGCACTCAAGTCCCTGTGTCCTGCTGCTCCCTCCTCACTCTCTCCAGCAGTGCTGCCAGTCTCAGGACAGAGTCCTTTAGGGGATGGGGGCTCCTGCTGTGAGCCCAAACCTC
Source organism: Rhabdornis inornatus (assembly GCA_013397075.1). Taxonomy (NCBI): domain Eukaryota; kingdom Metazoa; phylum Chordata; class Aves; order Passeriformes; family Rhabdornithidae; genus Rhabdornis; species Rhabdornis inornatus. The sequence continues at coordinate 82,847 of VWZS01006098.1, forward strand.
CTGTGCCCGAGGCAGCTGGGGTGGGGCAGCCCAGCAATTCTCCTGGCAGGGCTCTACTGCTGCCAATCCCAGCCTGCAGCACCTGAAACACACGGTGGGACACGGCTGAAGGAGACAAACAGGAGACAAACACTCAGAGCTTCCCGAGGACGGCATGCTGGGCTCTGGAAAGTGTCACAGAATTCAAAACTTTGCTGTGGCAGAAGCTGCCTGCACCCCCAGCCCGCCCAAAAGGGACCCACACACACCAAGGACTCAAACCCATCTAAATGGCGACTGGGAAACCTTTGGGATTAGGATTCTGCACAGCTTTGGAGACCCTCACATTGTGAGCTGCCCAGAACCCAGAGGGACCATGGGGCTCCATGTGTGAATCACTCAGCAGATCCAGCTTCCCTCACGTCACAGAAAACTCAGTTTCACCGCCTCCCTCCTGCTCTTCCCGTGGTGGCCTTTCCCACCAGGTGACCTGGGACACGGAGCAGACACATTTTGAACAGCACTTTCCTCCAAGGACTGTTGAACTTGCCCAACACCAGCCCCAGGAACACAACCACTCTGCTGTAAATCCCAATGTTGTAACGCTTGCCTCTTTTCCTTTGCAAACCTACTCAGTCGGGACAATTTAGGAGGGGTCACAGTTTATGCAAAGCCAAAATGAGCCATCCTAATGCCATTGTTCACACGGAGCAGGGCTTCCTCTGCAGCCCCAAATCCCGGCAGCACCATTTCCAGTCACCTCCACACCTCTCCCCTCTCTTTTGCTGCCTGACCTCTTCCTCCCACACCAAGTCAGCTGCCAAGCCCAGCTGAAAGGAAACAAAGGCATCTTGTCTGCTCTGTGACCAAGGTGCCTTAAAAAAAGCTCAAATTCCACGCAAGAGGAGCAGAACAAAAAGCCATGAAGTCATTTTAAGCACTAGTTAAAGGTTTGCCACTCAGATTAAGTTCACAGCTTATTCCATCACCACTGCTCTCAGGTTCCTCCCAATTACTTCTGGGGTGTGGGATTTGGTGCTTTCAAATGCCTCCTGCCAGTCCTGCACGGCTCTGGCAGCTCCTGGATGCAGTGCTCCAAAACAGATGGATTTCAAACAGGCACAGGCACAGCACACATCCCTATGGATCCCCTTTCCCCAGGAAGGGACTCTGCCACCCACAGCTGCTCCTGGGAGGTTCTGGCATGCCCAAGTCCAACATCTTCTCCAGAAGGCTCCAAGGAAGAGCTGCTGAGCTGACTTGGCAGCACAGAGCGTCCAGGAGCTCGGGCTGCACAGCTCTGCCAGCTGGGGAGGAGCTCTTCGGTGTGGCACTTCTGGGCTTAAGGACTGCCCTGGTCACCGGGAGCCCAAAAGGGCACATATGCCATGGCTCAGGAACGTGCCAGACGTTCCTGAAGGCGTTTGAGCACTGGGATACTGCCCATCTGCAGAAGGCTGCCGCTGGGATTGTCCTTCTGGGTCCCCAAGGTGCAGAGATGACCCCCCAAGATGTCATCACACAGTGACTGCATCCCAAGCAGCTTGAAGGAAGCCATCCCTATCCCAGTGCTGGGAAATAAACTCCGCTCCACAAGCTGGATCCTGGCCTGATCCCATCACTGATGGGATGCTGACTGCACACGCTCTGTGACTGACTCGGTGCCACATCACTGAGAACAAGCTCCTGTGTTTTGGACAGAAGAACCAGCACACTTGAGGGGAAGAAAAGGGAATTAAGAGCTGAAGCACAGCCCAGGGACATGGCAAAAATGCCCAATGTAGCTGAAGCTACCTCTGTGGTAGGAGGAGGAAGAGGACGGGGCATAAAGGAATCCACAACCCACCCCATTATTATTCACAAATCGACATTTTTGGGCGCACACCACATTGTCACAGTGCCCAAAACCCGCCCACAGCTTTTCAACCCCCAAGTCACAGCACAAGCCTTTGATGCTCCAGTACTGATTTTTCTAGTACCAACTTTTCCATCAGCTGGAAATCCCACTCCCACACTGCCTGCCCTAATTGGACAGCTCACATTCCAAAATAAACTCACCCTTCCCCACACCACCTCCCAATTCAAACCACAATTTGCACCCTGCCACAGGCCTGCCTATATAGGTCAAGGCTGCTAGGCTTCACTGCTTTGTGTATTACAGTTTAAAGAATGCTCTAAATTCAAGGTTTTTAACTTTTTAATCTGTGGGGAAAACTTCCTATAAACTCAGATTAACGACTGCTAATGCACTGAAGAAAGAAAACCAAAAACCTTCCTCCTACTATAAAAACAAAATAGTGTGGCCTCTGTTTCTTTTCTGATAAGAGTCTTAAATACCAAACATTTAACTGCATAATAACATTCCCTGGCAGCCAGCAGCCTGCTTAGCAGATACATAAAGCAGGTAAAAGGGGAAAAAGTTAATTTCTTGGCTGAATGATTCCATCGGTAGCTATAGGGCAAACTAGAAAGTCTTTTAGTAAAGTAGCAGTTGATTCTTCTATCAATCTGCAGCACACACACTCTCTTCCAAGGAATGCATTAAATATGAAAATCATATCCCGTTATCATCTGCTCCCAGCTTTCAGCCCAGTAAGCTTTCCTTAATGAATGCTGTAGCCTCGGGGACGCCGGCTCCTCGCAATAATGGAGTGACGCTCCCGTCCTGCCTGCTCCTGCGCCGCCTGGCTGAGGGGCTTCCACACACAGTCACAAGTGACTACTCTTGCCAGCATGCTCCAAGTTATTACAAGATGTTTTTTAGACATTTCATCTAAAAGGGCTTTGCTGCTTTTAGTGGAGAAAACAGCTCTGGTCTTGAACTGTATCATTTATATGGAGATAGGAGGAGGGATTAGGAGCCTGCATTACTGCAGATATATGGCAGCAGATATTTAAGTATTCCTTGTCAGTCTTTTTGTCTGTTCCTTAGATATGCAATCTCCTTCTGCTCCCTCTGAGGAAAGGTCAAAAGACACGAAATTATAAACACGGCGCACGGCTCCTGGGCTGCGGCTCTGCAAATATCCCTCATTAGGAACATTTCCTCCTCGGGCACGGCCACCTCCACACCACCCAGCGCAGGAATTACAAAAGCCAACAAGAAGACGTGCCCAAACAGTCAGAGTTGTTTTAATTCAGGCTCTCTGGATGAAACGATTGCACTTTTTACCCGGGCGCTTCTCCTTCTCGCGGGCTCTAGGCACAATTTCACAGCACAATCCCCGTGGAAAGGCTGAGCAGAGCACAGCAATAAAGCCCATTTCCCCCCCCCTCCCCATTACCTGCTCGCTGGATCCTTCCTCCTTGTCACCTCGTGCTGACAAGCTGCCCTCTCGAAGGGATAACAGGTTTTTAATTTCCCTCCCGTACCATTCCTAAAAGGGAACAAATCCGTCACACAAAACTGGAGGCCCAACAGCCCCTCCAGCCCTCCCCAACCCGAGAGACACCACTCTGCAAATTGTGCACCTTTAAATGCAAAGCCCCCACAGCCTTTTTAACCCATATTTAAAAGCAGGGATCTCATTTGCTCCTCGTTTTTCCGCTCCCCTGCCCAAGCAGCCTGTACAGACTCTGCTTCAGGGCTTTCACGCACATTTTTTCACCCCCTTCGTTTAGAATCCTACAGAACAGCAGTAACTTGTTGACTCGTATTTATCTGCATCCCAACAATATCTGTAACACCAAATTATTGCTGCTGCCTCCAGACAACGACTGGCCTGCTTTGGGAGCTCCACAATGTGTTTTTCATGCCCCCTCTTTACAACTGGCTGGGCTGTCGTGAGGAACGATCCCTGGCAGATGCTTCAGAGCAGCCTGGCAGGGAAAGCTCGGTGCTGGCAATGAATCCCGCACACAACCAGCTCACCCTGCACTGCAGCAGCTCCCAGGTAGGAGCGTGGAATTCCAGGGAACAAAACCTCACCCCTCACCTGAGGAGTCGAGATGCTCAAAAGAGGCTCAGATGTGACTCCTGGATTTCGCTGGAAGCTGAAGGGAATTTATTTACGCTCCTAAAAATTACTGGCCAAACACAGGGAGCGAAAGTGCATCTTTCAGAAACAAAAGGAGTTTTGTGAGCTACAGCCACGTAATAAATGTGCACAGAGTTGTGATAAAGCACTCCTAAAGGGCATTGACTGTGGAAAAAACAGGAGAGGAAACAGCAATAATTTCTTTCTGTGTACTCCCATGATAGATTAAATGATTGCACGCTCCATAACTCTCCTGCTTTCCATAACTAACACGGAGGAGATGTCATTTGTTCAGCAGCTCCGAAAAGTGACTGCAACTTGGCAAAGATAAAATGGATGGCACAGGAACATCAAAATGGAAGGACTGAGCAAAAGCCCCACGTGCAGCTCGACCTGTGCCACTGGCACTGGGACTGGCAGCCCTGACGCTGCACCAGGGCTGCTGAGGAGGAAAAACTCCTCCAAAACAGCAGGGGAAAGCTGGCACGGCAGCACAGCCCCCTCCTGCTCTGCTACAAACAACAAGTGGAAATCAGGGGCAGGGAATCACACACCCCAGGGACAGGCTCTGAATTCTGGGCTCCTGCACTGCAGCCAGGAAAAGACGTTCTGGGAATGTCACCACATCCCAGAACAGGCACTACCTGGGCTGCTGCTGCGTGAGGAATAAACCCAGCCAAAGGTTTCTGAGGAGTGCCACTGCTCCGAGGAAGCAGGAGTGACCTCATTTCCCTCCCAGACTGTGCTCCCCCCAAAAACCTGGCTCCATGCACCACTGGTACGAGCCGGCGTTGCAATCTCGTTTTTAAAAATCTGGAATCATCGCTTTGCAACGTCCCGGTCTGTGCTTTAGGGAACAGCATGGCAACATAACAGTAATGAAAAGAATAGTAACAACAACAATAATAATAATAATAATAATGTGATTCAAGGAACCTGAGGGCTTGGCTTTTTCTTACAGCATCTGTTGACTCTGGGGCACTTCTACCACCTGAAATACGGCCCCTGGTGGAGTTTGCTTCCAGCTCTAGGACACACCAGGAGATTCCTGCACACCAACAGCCAACACCCGTGACCAAGCCTTATAGAAAGTTACTTCCATCTCCCGGATGCTGTGCCGGCCCCTGGTGTCCATGTGAGCCCCCAGCTGCAGGAATTGCTGGCGCAGGGCGCGGTTCCTGCGCAGGGCCAGCCGCTGCCGCTCCGACACCGCCTCCAGCAGCCTCTGCAGCCTCAGCTGCTTCTGCCTCGCTCTGCAGGGCAAACCACAGGCACTGAGAGGTGTGAAAACAAACCAAGAGCGTCCCCCACGAGGCTGTGCCTCAGACACACACAGCAGCACCGAGGGGGAGCTGCCCCAGACCCCACAAAGGAGGAGACTCGCTCTTCTGCACACTACGTTTCTATAAATATATATGTGCCACTTCCCTGCAGATTTACAGGGGGACTTCGGTGCTCCAAAGGGTAAACACATTAAAAATCTCCTGTAACTGTGTTTTAAATGTGCTAGTCGCTCCTATCCCATCAAATCAAAATGAAAACTGGAGCAGAGGAACGTGTTCTGAAAGTCACCCAAGCGGGAACGAGGCTGAGGTTTCAGAGCTGCCCAAATCCATGGTGCCACCAAGGGGAGCCCTGGAAATCCACCTAGCCCAGGTCCCTCCCACCTACAAACCAGATTCCTGATGTGCCTCCAGGGCAGCCGCAGGGCATTAATGCCAACGCAGGGAAATGGGCACCCAGGGATCTCACAGCTCCACTCCAGCCAGGAGGGAAACTGCAACCCAGAGCTCCCAGGATGTTCAGAGAAACTGCAGCTCTAAATTAAACCAAATCCAACCAAACCAGGAAACAAAGTGCATGTGATGCTGCCCCACCCGCCCAGGCTCTTTTCTAAAATTTGTATCTGCATTTTCTGCCCCCTTCAGAAGAGGGGCTCCCACAGCACCCAGCACTCAATCCCTGGAACTTTACAGAACTCCTTTGAGGAAATGAGTGGAACATTGGATGGATGGAACAATGGAACATTCTCAGTCCTCTCTGGTTGTTGGGACTTCTGGATTTATTTTTATTTTTGCTTTGGTTTGCTGTTTAGGGTTTGGGCTTCTTGGGGTTTTTTTGTCCAGGCTGTCCATGCAATTTACACTAAATAGACACAACAGAAAGAATCCAAGGAGCAGGACCAGAACCTGGAATATCCCCTAGGGCTTCTTAAGGCTTTCAACTTTCTAAGACCTTGGGATTCTCCAGCACGGACTAAGCTGTGGTGATTTTGTAAAAATAGGAAAAAGCCAACCTGCATGTTGGTTATTCCCAAGATTTTAGTATCCACAGAATGAGGCATTTATGTTGCTGATGCAGTTATTTCATCAGTAACTTAAAGACATGAATTTTGCATTACACTTAACAGGTGAATATAAATGTATTATTACTGGAGAACCTTCAAGACAGCATTCTAAAGGCATTCCTAGATAACCAAACCTTTGCAACTAAAATAAAATAACCCCCAAGAGGCTTTTAAACAGGCTTACAGGTGTGGATCAGCCATGGTGTATTCCATCTGCTGCCTTCCTAATTCCAGCCTTTTGGCCTCACTGGAAGAAAACAAACAACACAGAGTGAGATAAAAGTGTTTCACCATCTCCAAATACCAGAACTAAGGGGTTTTGCTGAGCAGAGAGGTCAGATTTGCTGGGAGTTACACACTCAAAGGTCAGCCCAGCTCTGAACAAGCCCAAGCTTTCACTCTTTTTCTCCCTGTTCCACACTGGAACAGGGCTACTGGCAAGGGAAGAGATTCCTGAACGTCCACAAGACAGCCAGAGACCCCAGACAGCCCAGGAAGGGCTGTGACAAGGAGCCAGCACCAGGAAATAATCCCTGGCCAGGAGAACCTGAGACGTGATGGAAGGTCTGGTGACACATCCCGGGGTGGCACATCCATCCATTCATCCACCATCCATCCATCATCCATCATCCATCATCCATCATCCATCATCCATCCATCATCCATCCATCATCCATCCATCATCCATCATCCATCATCCATCATCCATCCATCCATCCATCCATCCATCATCCATCCATCATCCATCAATCATCCATCATCCATCATCCATC
>VWZS01006098.1:99537-117118 GCA_013397075.1 Rhabdornis inornatus
AGGGCAGTGACCGCAGGGAGGGCAGTGACCGCAGGCAGGGCAGTGACCGCAGGGAGGGCAGTGACCGCAGGCAGGGCAGTGACCGCAGGCAGGGCAGTGACCGCAGGGAGGGCAGTGACCACAGGCAGGGCGCTGACCGCAGGTATCGGTGACCGCAGGTATCGGTGACCGCAGCCGGCAGTGACCACAGGCAGGGCTGACCGGGCGCGGCGGGGCAGGACCGGGGCCGCGGGGGGTCGCACCGGACGCGGCAGCCTGGGCTGGGCTGAAGCGATGCAGAAGGGTCGGCTCGGAGCGCCGCTGCCCGCCGGGGCACGGAAGGGGCCGCGTTCCCTCTCCCCGTCCCCCCGCGGGTCCCTTACCTGCGCTCCGGGCTCGGCTCCCCCGCCGGCGTTGCCGCTCCCGCCGAGGCACGGACAGGCAGCAGCCGCAGGGAATTTAGGGTGTTCCCGAAGCCCTGCCGCCCTTCCCGAGGGGGGGTCAGTGCCGGGAATGCCTCCCCCCGGCCCCGGGATCCCCCCGGTCCTCCCCCCGTATCGATTCCAGTCCGGCGCTGGCAGTGTTTAGGCCGGGATTGGGGGATAATGGGAATATCATCTGGAGACGATTACCTTTGGAGCGCGCTCGCTTCTCCTCCCAGACACTGTTATTTGAGCAATAGGATCATTTGATTTCATATCGCACTAAATAACCCCCGGCCGCCGCAAATTGCCGCCTTCTCAACAGCCACCCCTTGGAATAAATTGCACAGCGACTCCTTGGGCTCCGGCTTCTTCTTCTTCTTTTTTTTTTTTTTCTCCTTATTTCCCCCCCTCCTTTTTCTCCTCAGCAGAAGAGTATTTCGGGAGAAGCAGGGACGGAGGCCCGATGCTGGTGGATAAACTGCGTCCAGCAAAGCTCCAGCTCTCTTAATAAGCCAAGCAGCCAAGCCCTACCCGCACCGCTTTTTCCTCGTGTTTTTCTCCCCCCCCCTCGCCTTTTTTTTTTATCCTTCCTTTCTTTCCTTCTTTAATTTTTTTTTCCTTTTTTTCCCCCCCCCCCTTTTAAGGCAGTTTTTGCCCCGCTGGGTCCCGCCGACGGCAGGGCTGGATGTGCCTTTAAGGCTCTGTCAGCGCTGGCCTGATAATCTGGTCATCGCCGGCCTCATTAGATCCGTATTAATGTCAGCCACGGATTGCTAATTAGATTTGCGGGATAAATGAAATTACCCGAGTGGGCTGCGTGGGAGGGGGACTGCAGTCTCACAGCGCTTCCCTGGATTTACGCGGGGAAAAAATTCAGAAGGAAAAATGAAAAGGAAAGATGTAATTTTATTTTCCGTTCTTTTCTCCCTCCTTTCCCCTCCTGCCCCGTCCCTGAGCCGCATCCCCTCCTCAGGCTCTCCTGTGACAGGCACTGGCCAAGGAATTGCCCAAACTGCTCCGTGCCTGGGCCCGGGGGTTCTAATGGAGCCCACCGGTGCCGCGCCGGGCGCTCCGTGCCGAGGGATCCCGCTCGGGCTGGATTCGTGGATCCCGGGGAGCAGCTCTGGGGTGAACACAGGGGTCGAGGGACAGACCATGGCATTATTCATCCTGTTTATTTACCTTATTAAAAATGGGATGAAAGAGCAGGGCCTGGCGCCTGCCGTTAAGCGCTGGCTGAGCAGCGTGCACACAGCCCCAATTAAACACTGCCCGGACCAGGCCTTTCTCCATATTAGAAACCCAGCTCTGTTTAACGAGGACCAATTAAATCCTGCTTCATTTTACCTGGGATCTCACAATAGACCTGACAACAAATTCCCTTTCTTCTTCCCCGGTAATTACTGGCAGAATCAGCCCTGCTGCTGGGGCAGGAAGCCCTCCCCGCTAACCCACCTGAACCCCGGCTGGATCCCAGCGGAGCCAGGGGCCCCTTCCTGCCCCAACCCCACCGAAACATGGCCAGGATCAGCCCAGGCCTCCAGTCCTCTGCCACTGCAGCCCACCACGGTGCACAGGGCAGAGTGGGGCCCCTCCTGGGGGAGCATGTGCAGCTATTCCAGCCCGGCTCTGGCCTCCGTTCCCAGGCCTCCCCTGAGCACCCCACAATGTTAAAATTTTGTCGCCCTGGGATGTCTCCCAGGGGAAATCGCTGCAACCAGGACATTCAATTAAATAACCCTGGCCCTTTGCTTCTCCCACAAATAAATGGCTTTTTTTCCTCCCACAAATATTTCCTTTCCCAAGTTCCCTTTCAAAAGGGGGAAAAAAAAACCAACAAACCAACAGAGAAACAAGACCCCAAACTGGAGAACAACAGGGAAAAAAGGAGAGGGGGGGAAAGAAAAGAAAGAAACTGTTCTCCTTTCTTTTCCCTGTGTGCAGGGTAATTGATAGGCTCTATCAGAGGTCAGGATTTGCATAAGAATTAAGAGCAGTAAATTAATTTAATATTCCATGCACATCTCCAATTATTCCTGCAGACCTTTGTCTCCGCGGCTGGCAGAGAGAAGGTTCAGCTGCTCTTCAACCAAACAACATCTGTGCAGTTAATAATTTGATAAACAGCTCATACAAATAGTTTCTGAATTATCTGCCAACCCAATGACTATTCAGTTTGGAAACACTCGGCGAGGGCTGTGCCGGCGGCTGCTGAGCCCCGGCTCAGGGATGCTGCTGTGGGGGCAGAGATTCACCCTGTGAATGCCTAAAATACCAGCAGCCCTTTGCAACAAAACCCCAGCAAGAACGATGCGAGAAATAAGCGATTAGCAGTAATTAATAAGAGCCCGCCCTCCCCGGTGCGTGGCCCGGGTGGATCCGTGTGAGGTGCTAGAGGAATCCTTGGGCTCAGTGATCTTAGAGGGCTTTTCCAGCCTTAACAATCCCATCATTCCGTGTCTGCCTGGGCCGTGGCTCCTGCAGCACTCTCAGGCCTGACCTTAAGTTAGAGTGGCAAAGAGCTCTCCTGGCGATGCCGCTGCTCCTCGCACCCTTCGGGCATTAAGCATCACTCCAAAATTAATAAGAAGTTGATTTTTAAAAGATTATGAAGTTCTCCAAGCTAAAGGAAAGGTTAATGCACTTCTCCACAGTCCTACAACTTTCGTGTCTGCTGTCATAAAGAGCTGATTTTTTTCTCCCTTTTAAAAGGAGAAGGTACACCGTGGACAGAAATCCAGAAACAGGGACACAAACAGAAGCGAAGGGATGGGGTGCCAAATTTGGAGGGATGTCTGGGCCTTGATAAACCACTGCAGGCTTATCACAGTGAAAATAAGGCCAGAGCCCACAGCAGGGCCGTGGGACAGGCCAGACCCAGTACCTCCCCCGGGGGAGGGAGATCCCACATTTGGGATTTGAGCTCCCAGGCTCTATTCCTGCTGTGCCATCCCGCGCTGTTACCTGGCTGCAGCGCACTCCGCACTCCGGAGCTCACCGTGGGGAATCAGCCCTCTGAATATTCAACACCGGCAGCTCCAGGGCTGCCCAGAGCCAGGGATTTGCTAGGAAATGGAGGCTTCTCCCCCTCCTTTCCAAAATTCAGATCAGTGCACTGTGCTGTCTCTGGAGCCTGAGGCTGCTCTGACCTGAGTGTGTATTTTACCTCAGCTCTAATTAAACAAACACATCCCAGTTTTTATTTTGGAAGGTAATTGTGCTGTTTGAAGGGATTCTAATCCCCCTTTTTCCAGCCCCTGATTCCCAGCACTTCATGGTGCAAGGAGGGAGTTGGACCCTCAGCTGTTTTCTGTCACCCGGCGCGGGCACCCCTTTTTCCTGACGCATTCCTGTGGTTTGGGAGCCCAGGGCCTGGCACGGCGCGTTTTGGGATTGCAGTGATGCAGTGCTGGCTCTGGAGAGCAGGATGCTGGAGATGTGGCATTTTTGGGGCTGTGGGTTCACTCTTGAAGTTCTTTTTAGCCCTTCTGGTCCCTGGATTTAACCCCAGCAAGGGCCTTTCAGCACCGGCACTTGCCGAGGGGCGCCGGGCAACTTGATCAATGTTATCAGAGCTCCGGGCAGAAAGTGCCACGTGTGTGAGCGTTTTATCGTATTCCAGCTAGGCCACAGCCCCCACGGACACCCCGGCACTGCCACATCGGCCACATCTGCACGGAGTTTCCTTTGGCATCTCAGCCACCCCACCACCACCAAAGGCAGAAAAATCGAAACCCCAGCCTGTGCAGACTTGCGGGTGCCCGGAAGCCGCGAACCCAGCGCCGCTTTTTGGCGCAGAAGGTCTCTCTTTAGGGACTCGCCCGTCGAGCTGCTGCGCCACTCTTTTCTTTATGGAGCCCCAGAAGTGTCTGTAACGAGAGATTAAAATAGTAGTCGTGCCCCGTGATTTATTTCTGAAGTTCTCGCGTCTCCGCGTGTGTAAATACCGCGGGATGAATAACGCAGCGCAATATATTAACGGGGGGGAACGCAAAGAGAGACGGGGAAGGGGGAAATGGTAAGTTATGGGGTCTTTGGAGGCAGGGCAGGGGGAGGCTGAGCACGGGGGGCCTCGCTCCTGCCTTCCCCGGCGCCGATAAATCAGCGGCCTCGCCGGAATAAAATATGCCGGGTGCATGCGGCGGGGCGGCACGCGGCGCGGGAGCGCGGGCCACACAGGCTGACTGCAAATGGGGTGGGCCAGCAGACGCCGCCATAAAACACCCCCTCGCCTCCCCCGGCTGATTATCCACCTCATGCATAGCAAATGACGGAGCCTCCGGCGCCGGCGAGGTGAAAAAATAAAATATTTACAGACTGACAGGCTAATGGACACTTTGCCAAAGAGCCGTTCGAAAGAAGTAGTAAATGGGCCCGTGCTGATGCGGGGCAGCGGGCCCGGTCAGGGATCAGGACACACGGCACCGGATCGGATAACATCTAATTGGCAGGTCACATCCAAATGAGTGTAGTCATGCATCATCCGGAAGGCTTTCTGCTGGTTATAAAGACACTTGTAAACAATTCAGCCGCTGAACATGGCAATAATATGTTGATCCGGCATGTAATGAGGTGTTCCTGGAATCAATAAACTAGTCATGAAGAGCAGGGAGCAAGGTCAGCGCCTGCCTTTTTGATGACCTTTGCTGGCTGGTGAGGACATCATATACTCTGAAGAGGACTTTTCTCATATTGCAGAAGGCGCCGAGTGTCAGAACTTCCATTCGCAGCAAGCAAATGAACAGCCGGGCTCTGCATGCTAATGAAGTCCAGGCTATTTTCCACCTTTTCATCTGCACATTATGCTCTTGACTTTGGAGAAGGTGGGAATTAGGTTGGACCCTCGTGTCAGACTGCCTGATGGCTCGGCTCCGGAAAACTGGTAATTGAAGCTGATGACTGATGCGGAGGAGGCCTGAATTTGGAAATAAACAGTTTCAAGCACTGCATGTCATTTCTAGAGAGACTGCTGAGTGAATGGAAATGAGCTCCGTTTCGCCGATCTAATGCAGTTTCTCAGCAGGAAAAACACCGTCTTTGAGACAACAATGCCAATCAGTGAGATTTAAATGTCCTGGCCATAATGTAAGGAATAGCACCTGCCTCGGCAAACAGCACTTAGGGAAATGCTGCCCTGCACCGGCGCCTGCGACTCCTCTCCAGCCCCCAGTGCCGGGCTGGAGGAGCTGGGATGCTCCCAGGCCAGCAGGGAGGGCACGGCGCGCACTGTGCTCGGTCACGGCCGTGGAAAGGCCACTGGTGACGCCGAGGAGCGTGGCTTTGGGCCACCCTAGCCGAACATGGCGCTGCCCCGCTGAGCTGCTCCTCCCCGGCACGCAGAGGAGAAATCCCGCTGGCCTCAGCCCCACCGCTGCTCTCCTTACCTCGCGCCGGGCACACAGAGATGGAAAAATGGGGTTTCTAGATAAGGCACCCCAAGGCCAGTCTGTTCAGCCTCGGCTCTGAACATCCCAGCAGCTGGGAAACAACACCGCGAATGTTACAAACCCTCCCCAAGCCCTGCCTGGGGTGTGGAGTGGGGCGTAACCACTTGTGTGCTGGGGCAGAAGTGGCCTCGCTGAGGCTTCCAGGGCTTCGAGGGGTTTTCCTTCAGACGCGGAATCCCAGCCTGGCGTGGAAAGACCGTTAAGTCCATCTCGTTCCGCCCCCTGCCATGGACAGGGACACCTCAGGCTTTCCCGGGTTGCTCCAGGCCCCGTCCAAGCTGGCCTGGAAGGCTCCCGGGGGTCCAGGGGCAGCCACAGCTTCTCTATGCCCCATGTGTCCCCTCCGTGGGTCCCCCCAGGCACAGGCGGCGCCAGGACTCGCCCAGCCCCTGTTCCCCCAGCAGCCACACACCCAGCAGTGCTGGAGGTACCAGGTGGGGGGTGCTGCAGGCAGGGGCTCCCCAGAACCCCTCGTGCCCCCACCCAGAGCCCGCTGGGGTCAGCGTCCCCCCGCATCCCACATGCCACATCCCGCTGCTGAAATGTGCTGGCTGTGGCTGTCCCCTGGAGGTGGCTGCATCAGGAGCGTCAGGGTGTGTTTGTGTAATAGTTTGCAACCCTTCAACATGAAAGGATGGAGACGGATGCGAGTTATTATTATGAAAATGAACCGAGCAACAGACAAAAATATTCAGGAGATGTAATCTGCGTCCCTACAATGCGCTCGCGGAGAAGAGCACTTGGCAGACAGGAGAGTCGCCGTCAGATACATTGCCTTTTGTTAAATTGCTTTTGCTCTGACAATGCCTTTTAAAACCACATGCAATCTTAATTTAAAATACCCAATACCTCAAGGTATAGGGGCCCAGTGCCGGTTTCCAGCTTGGGATTTGTCCAAAACGATTCCCTCAGCTTAACACTGCTATTCCTCATTTTAATCACACAACAAACGTGGGAGCCTGAATTCGCTTGTCGGAATCCACGGACCCGATCCAAACATCACTGAAAATCAGTGGGGCACAGATTGATTCCCCGGCCTGCCACCTCACTGCTGCCCAAATCCCGGGAATGTTTGCCCAAGGAAGGGGCAGCTGTCTCCCTGAGGGGCAGCTTTGGCACGCGCGACGGGCAGAAAGCAAAGCTCAGCTTTCCCATCCTTTTAGAAAATGGTGAGTGGTGAGGAAGTGCGGCAGGGCAAGACACTACCGCATTTTTATTTCCAGAGATGGAGTGGTGGAAAACAAACCCCCAAACAAACGAAGCAGCACTTGCAGGTCGCTGCTCCCTTCTCCTCCGTGGCACAGAGCACAAGGCCTTCCACTGACCGAGGGTTCTGCTGCGGGCGCCAGCCCTGCACTGCTTCACTCAGCACTCAGTAGAACACCCCGCCGGCTGGGGTGCCAGATTTACCCCCTGCCCACGGGGGCTGAGAGCCTTGAGGCTCATGGTGGCATTTTGAGACCATCCGTGAGGAAGGACGGGTGTGTGTCCAGGCACGACGCTGGCCCCGGGCTCAGCCCATCCATCAGAGCTCCTCCGGCCTCCCACCTCCACAGACAACCTCCTTCCCTATGCTAATTCCCTCAGAACATTATGCAGACTGTTTATATTTCTGTACAGCCAGAACAGGCTGCTGACACAAATCAGCCATTAGCCATTCATGCCGAGGAGTCTCCGCTAATTGTGCAGAATGTAATTAGTGATTATGTAATATCTAAGCTCTTGCAACTGTCATTAATGTCCACTATTCACCAGAGATAGTTCTTACTGAATTAGGGAATGATTACTGCATGCTAAATCTACTTAATCCTAAATATGCTAATTAACACCGCCTGCACTTTAGACGGTGGTTAAAAGCACTAGTCACCTCAAAAAAGGCTCTGATACACCAGAACCCAAATTGCTTGCGATGGATTTTCCCTCAAAAGGTAAATTTGTTTAATTAAATGCTGTAGTAAACTGTTGGGCACAGCCCTTGATTAGTGCAGCCCGAGGAGAGGCCTTCTGGAATGATCTCCTGAGGTGCCACTGCAGGGCAGCGATGCTCCTGCAGCATCTCGGGTATCCTGCAGCACCCTGGGTCTCCTGCAGCATCCCAGGACTCCTGCAGCATCCCAGGTATCCTGCAGCATCCCAGGACTCCTGCAGCATCCCAGGTATCCTGCAGCATCCCAGGTATCCTGCAGCATCCCAGGACTCCTGCAGCATCCTGCTCCTTGCCCCCACGCCTGCCACTGCTCCCCAACAGGCCTGCCATGAGCAGGGCCCAATGGAAAACAGCTTTCCAAAGGCTCTCCCTCCAGGATTAACCACCCTGGTCCTCAGGTCATAAACAACAATATTCCTACAGGCTGATACAGGAGCTTCCCTCAATAAATTCTGGCTTAAGTCCTAATTTGAAGATCGATAGTGTAATTTTAAGATTGATTGTGTAGAACAGACTTCAAATATTAAATGCTAAAGGAATGGGATAAATAGAGCAATTGTACAGGTTTGAAAGGTCCCTTTCCAAGGCCTGGGGTGTTTAATGTATTCTGGGTTTCTGGGGAAGAAAAAGATATGGCTGTCATGAACCCCAGGATAATAGCAGCCTGTGATTTATGAAGATTCCTCCTGCTTATATATTTTAGATAAATAATGCCCCGCGTATGTCTCTGTCCTCATTCATAACCAAAAGCTGTGCAGAGAGCTTGTGCAGGAACCTTTGGAATGAGCTCAGAGGGACAGGATGACTCAGTCACAGGATAAGTCAAGGTGTGACAAGGGCCAGGAGTGTCCTGGGCAGAGCCACGGGGCACGGGCACAGCCAGAGCCAGAGGTGTGCTCCTCACTGGGCAGGCGCGGGGCAAACACAGCCCAGGGGGCAAACACGGCCCAGGGACCTCGCCACCGCAGCCACCGCCACCACGGAAACGAAAGAATTAGCCACACAATGAACCCTAATTGCCTGGCAACAGCATTTAGGCCCCATTAGGTAGATTTGTAACCGCTTCCAGAGAAATAAACTCCTGTGTCATTAGATAACAAGGGAAGAAATAGGTTATTTCCTTTTTGAAAAGTATGAAAGCTTCCAATTGCCTGATGTACGCACTCAGTAGATTATTTTCTGTCATCTCAGTTAATTGAATTTTACCCATGGCTCTTAGAATTCCTCCCTTTCGTGTGAGGTTAAAAAGTTCAGAGGAGTTCATAGTTTTGAACCGCGTCCAGTTATCGCACGAGCCGACTCCAGCTGCGCAGAGCATGCCAGGAAAAGGGAGCAGAGGGCTGCTGTGTGAGGATGGCCTCAGCATCCGGGTGGCCGTGGAAAAATGTCACTGTCCAGGCAGCCTCCAGCTGGGACGCGGCCAGGAGCCACCGGCAGGGACCTCCGCGGTCGCTGTGCCGTGACGGCACTTCCTCCCGTGGAAAGCCAAACTGGAGACCCAGAGTTAAACTAATTCCTCAGCTTGCCCGGGGACCCTAGCCGGGGTGGCAGCTGGAATGGAGTGCCACGTGCCCCATGAAGGAGGAGGCTTTATTCCAGCCACACTCTGGTGGTGGCTCTGTCACCCTGTGTCACTCTCCCTGCCATCGACAGAGATGCCCAGCCCTCACTCCCAAGCTGCCCCCTCACTTCTGCCTTTCCAAAGCAAACCTAGGCAGACTATTCTTGATTTCTGAGTGAATCCAGAGCATGTGTCACTCCTCTCATCATCGCTCAGGTTGCTGCTCTAAAACTTAACCACCTCCCCCTGAGAGGCAGTGGCACCCTCCCATCTCCAGCAGTGCTGCCAAAGCCAGAGTTAAATTCTTGTGGGGAGCTCTGGTTTGATGCTGTGGGACATTAGCTTTGCAGACCAGTACCTCCCAGAAGGAAAGGGCTGGCTTAGCCACAGAAATATTACCAAAACCATCATGTGGTGACTCCAGAGCCGCTGGATTTTAAACCCTCCTGAAAAGCCAGCTCCATTTTCTGCTTTGGTGGAGCCCAATTCCCCGCGCTGGCGTCGGAGAATAGATCAGCCCCAGCAGCGGGGCGCTGTTATCCAGCTCCCAACTATTATGACACAGTTTCTATCAGAGCAGTTTTCTTCTCAGCCAGTCGAGTGGAATGATCCCTGAAAGCCGTGGTTTGCGGCAGGGACGCGCTCGGTGCTGTCACAAATCCGTGGCTGCCCACACGCAGGCCAGCGCCCGCAAAACAAGGGCATGGAAAAGGGCCTGCAAAGGCAGCGGGGCTTCCAGGCGCTGGGCAGGGGGGAAGCAGCAGGAAACCCAAGGATGGGAGGAAGAAATATAAGTATGGAGAGATGAGTAACGTGGCCCAAGGAAACGCTCCTTCCCCAAGTCTCCGAGGTGCCGCGTGTGCCGGGAGCTGGGCGTGCCTCCCCTGCCCTCGCCTGCCAGCCCAGCTCTGCTCCTGTTCCCTGTGCCCAGCACCAGGAAACCTCCTCAGCACCACAGGGGCATCCCAAACCTCGGGGGCAAAGGGGTCAGGCACTGCTCCTTTTCCCCAGGAACGGGGGACTCAGGCTTGGAGACCTGCTTTGCAGAGCTGGATGCCAATCCAGCCTCTTCTTCAGCCGGTTTGTGGAACTAGTGACGAGGACAGGAGAGGCCCCACGTGCAGGGCTGTGACCCTACAGGGGCATGGGGGGCCACTGCCCCCATTTGGAGACAACGGGATTGGGATTATGCTGGGCTGGGCCCGGTGTTCCCCAAAAACCATCCCTGGTGGGCTGGAGAGGCAGCACAGACACCGGGGAGGGGGAGAAGGTGGAAGGGAAGAGCAGGGCTGCGCTTTTCCACGCCACCTTTTTGTTTTATTTGGTTTTAATTGCACCCCAGAGCCCCTCGTATTAAACATCCCTAATGGAGGAGGGCCAAGGAACGGGAGGACTGGCGGTGGTGGCCGGAGCGGAGCGGGAGGCTCCGCCAGCAGAGCGGTGTGTGGGGATAACCTTGTAATCTAGAGAAATCTGGGAATTATGACGGATATTACATAAATCAACCCCCCTGTGTCAATAAGGAAAAAAACATTTTTGAAAGAAAAGCAGCTGATAATTAACCCTGAGAGCACGGGTTTAACCCAGATCACCTTGGGGAAGCGCCCGGACAAAGGCAGGCATTCATCCCCGGCCTTTCTCATTTAAATAACCCGGCCTTCATTGGCTCCTGAGGGATTGCTCGGGAACTGCTAAACCGGAGGTTTGTTCGGGTTTGATGTGTAGTCGCATTGATTTCCCCCTCGCTCATCTTAATAAAAGGCATTTTCTGGAGCCCCGGAGCGGGGCAGGGTGGGGCATCCCGCAGCTCCCGCTGGTCCAGCAGCGGTGGGAGCTGCAGGGGCTCTGCCGACACCTCCAAGCTCATGGCGCTGGAGGATGGCTCTGGTGGCATCACGTCCCGTTGTTCAGTAGCAATAACCTCGTTAGTACTTAGCAAATTCACTTTGCCCCGGGAAGCTGTGGCTGCCTCTGGATCCCTGTGTCCAAGGCCAGGCTGGACGGGGCTTGGAGCGACTTGGGATCGTGGAAGGTGTCCCAAGCCTATGGAACGAGATGAGCATGATGGTCCTTCCAACCCAAAGCTTTCTGGGATTCTCTGCTTGGTTTTGAGTCTGCCTTTTGGCTTTTTCAGGAGCCCATAGGATCATTTAGGTTGGAAAAGCCCTCTAAGATCAAGTCCAGGCATTTTCCCAGCACTGCCAAGGCCGCTTCTAACCCATGTGCCCAGGTGTCCCATCCATGCATCCGTTAAATCCCTCCAGCAATGGTGACTTCCCCACTGCCCTGGGCAGCCTGTTCCAATGCCCAACAGCCCTTCTGGACAAGAAATGTTTCCTAATATCCAATCTGAATCTCTCCTGCTGCGACTTTTGAGGCCACGGTGTCTCCTCAGACGAACATCTGGCCAGTTTTGCTCTCGAGGCACCCAGCCAACCTGCCAGCCCCTCACGCTGGTGACAGCAGGCCCCAGGGAAGCTTCTGCAGGCTGCTTCCTGATGCTCCTTGCTTTTTCCCTGCATCCATAGCTATTCACAGGGCAGCACCTGAAAACTCACATTGAACCCCGGTCTTTGCTCTGGTTTTTCCTCTCCATAAGCCGTGTGTGCGTGCGGGTGCTGGAGCCGGCGTCAAGCAGGGATTGCTCCGGGGGGAAAGCTGCAGGCTGGGAGCGAGGGAGAGCTCCTGACCCTGCTCCTTCCTCCCATGGCTGCTGCTGGAAAGCCCGGCAGGGACGTGGCTCTGCAGCACCCACACCCCGACACCTCCATGGGTTGGGCAGCGGGGCTGGATCCCCCGCCCGGAGCCCCCAGGGAGCTCTGGATCCGGGTGGGACACGGCTGGCAGCCCCGGCAGGGAGGACACACAACCTGCCCGCGCCGCCCTGCTCGCGCAGGGCTGCTGCCGCTGATGGACACGTCCTTATTCGTAAGTATTTAATGTTTCTTAGGAAGCACTTCTAAAAGAAATTGGTATGTAATGACAGCACTCACTGGAAAACAGGCCGGTTATAAAATGCACTAACTTATCTGGTATTCATTTGAAAAGTAAATGGATGCAAGTAAAGGTGAGAGTTCACTACCAATTCAAATATTTTGCTCTAACAGGCTCTAGCACTCCTACTTTAATTCAAGCAGAAGCACAAGTATGAATAATCAAACTGGATGATGCTCATCAAAACCTTTGTGCCTTGCACCATTTCAAATGGTCATTGAAGCTTAATGGCAAAAAATTTACATTATTCCTTTAATTTGTATTCTGTTCCTTCCTTCTGAGTGATGTGATTGTGATTTTCTGTTGCCGGCTGTATTATTTTGATGCAAATGTTATGTGCTGCTACAGTCCAATTTCCTGCTTCGCCCTCCCCTTTTCTTCCCCCAGGAAAGAAACGACAGCTAAAATAGTTCAGAATTGGGGAGGGATTCTGAAATAGTTCCTTAACTACCGCTCCTAATTAAAGCAAACAATGCAGGGTCTTGAAGCACCCTGAAAAGCTGAAAATTAATTATTAGCTGAAGGGGGAGGGAAGTGGCTTTGCTCCCCGGACCTTCAAAAAAAAAAAAAAAAGAGAGAGAGAGGGAGAGAGAAGTGAGGGATCCCAATTCTGCCTACAAAAGAATTAGAAAAGAAAATTTGTAATTCAGTTAAAAACTCCTTTTGCTGGCACATAATCACCTAGGGATGAATGCTTTATTGAGAGGCATGGGGCTGCAAACCAAAGCCTTGCAAACAGGAGGCCCCCGGGGTGCTCCCGGCACGTAATATATGCACCGACTAATTTATTGCGCTGTGACTAATTTCCATTCCTTGTGCTCGGAGTTGCCTGGCTAATTACAGGGATGTTTTCTTAACNAATATTTATTATGTATTTTTAATATACATTTGAAACTTATACTCTTGCCTTTGATATCTTCCCTGAATATGCCAAGAAACAGATAGCAGTGCAGGAGTAGTTCAGCACTTAAATCAGGGTTCAGAAAACCTTGCATTTTCCTGCTGGATTTCTTTTAGTATCAATCTTTAAATGCTTGAATAATTTGATCTCTTTAAAAAGAGAGAGAGAGGGAGAGAGAAGTGAGGGATCCCAATTCTGCCTACAAAAGAATTAGAAAAGAAAATTTGTAATTCAGTTAAAAACTCCTTTTGCTGGCACATAATCACCTAGGGATGAATGCTTTATTGAGAGGCATGGGGCTGCAAACCAAAGCCTTGCAAACAGGAGGCCCCCGGGGTGCTCCCGGCACGTAATATATGCACCGACTAATTTATTGCGCTGTGACTAATTTCCATTCCTTGTGCTCGGAGTTGCCTGGCTAATTACAGGGATGTTTTCTTAACTTGGGTAATTGCGCTGCCCGCGCGCGCGCCCCACGCCGGCTTTGATGCGCCCCCACGGGGCGGCTGCGCGGGGCGCCGCCCTAATTAGATTGGCTGCCTTAATTAGGGGAGATGGATGTGGGGGCGCAGAGCCCAGCTCCCCGCCACGCGGGCACCGGCCTGGCACCCAGGCCCGAGCCACGGGCTCTTCCATGGTGGCGAGGACGTGCCCAAAGCCAAAGGCCATCCCTGTGTTGATGGCACCGCCCACCCCGTTCCCACCAGAGGGGCCAGGGCCGAGCTCCCAGCAGGAGCTTTGTCCCTGCAAACCCGCTGGAGGGCACAGCCAGCCCCGCGTGCCCGTGTCACCGCCGCTTCGACGCCCTCTCAGCCCGTCTCCACATCCGCTGCCTTAATTCCTCGCGCCGCAGTCACTCAGCGGGCACGGTTGTTATTAGACAGATAATCGCTTCCTTGAAATAATTCCAGCACTCAGCTCTAATGACAAAGATTTCTCGGCAAGGACCCTCGGCGGAAGGGGCTCGGCGCTGCTCCCTGTGCAGCATGGGTCAATTGGGTTCTGCTCCGTCCCCTCTCCAGCCCGACAATTGCCTTTCGCCCGCTGGAGAGCGGCCCGGGACGCCCATCCAGGGCCGGCCTTAATAAAAGCTTGACATCTCAAATTGTGCTGCGTTACCCCTGCCCGAGCAAAGACTTGCTCACGATCCCGGAAAAGCGATGTGGTACCGGTGAAAACCCATCCCTCGGCAGGGAAGGCCAAGGGAAGGCGGTGAACGGTGCCAGAGGCTCCAGCGGGGTGCTGGTGATGGGGCCACGAGGGAAGCGTCGCTTCCCACCGGGATGTGCCGGCCTCTCTGCGGGACTGGGCCTCACCCGCACCCGCAGCATCCTGGCACAGACCCCAGGGAGAGGCCATCCCGCTGGAAGTGTGGGCCGCACCCAGAGCCCCTGGGCTGTACCCGACCTGTGGAATTCCCACTGGGGCTCTGACACACCCTGCGCTTCTCCAAGGTGACTTCAACCCTCATCCAGCTGGAGATGCTTTCCCCTGGCAGCTTGAGGAAGCGCAGTCATTTTCCTTTTATATTCAAATAAACAAACCCAGCGCTTCAGCTCCTGTTCAAAGCTGGGGTGTGACCTGGTTTCACACACACCTGAGAGAAGGAGAAACTCAGCCTCTCTACCACAGAGTGAGTTGACACCGACACCTCTGCAGGGGTGGATCCGGCCAGGCCCTGGGTGCAGCTGCCCAGCAGCTCCCTTCCCAACACACCAGCAGGCTGCAGGGCCTGGAACGGCTCCGTTTGTTTGCCCAGCCAGCTCCGTGCAGCCTGTTGTGCGAAGCCAGCCGTTCCCAGGCGGATTTTGGGCCGAGGAGCCCGTGGCCCGCCGGGCACCACGGGCACGTGGGAGATGCTCACGTGTGTGAAGCATCTTCTCAGGCACACGCTTGCTGTGAAAAAGGAAATGAAAAGAGCCTCCCCCCCCCCCTCCAGCTGCTTTCGGCATCTCCTTCCTAATAACTTGGCATATTCACTTAATACAGGCCGGCTCCTTCCAAGTCGTTAGCGGCGGCGGGAGACACAGCCGGAACGCTGACCCGGTTTGCTTGCCAAGACAGAGCAAAGAGAAACCTTCACATAATCATTTCCAAACATTAAAATGGCTCCATTGTCATTATAGCTGAGAGATTGAATTCGCCTCATCAAAGCGGCGTATGACAGGTGACTCAATAGGCTGGTGCCAAGCGCGGAGGCAGGAGATTAGCAGGGCACTGATATCATTATTTCCGCCTATCACAGATTCGGCAGGGAGGCAATTGTAATTTCTGGGCTTATTAGTCTGCATTCGCAGGAAAAAACCTGGTGATAAACCTCAGTGTGACAGCCAGGCATTTGTGCGGCAAGTGCTGTCACAGTGACACTTGGAAAATGCCAATGTGGATACGTTCTCCTAATCCCCCCTAATGGAGGTTAAAGCCTGGCACAAAGGCACTCTTATCACTGATCGGGACACTAATAACATTTGCATTTTTAAGTTAAATATAGTAAGTAAAGAGTAAGTCTCCTCCTCGCGGCTCCGGCAATTAACTCGGCCTCGGAAGGATGAAAGGCGGGCGGGCGGAGATTCCAGCGGCCGGGCTCTCCCCCACCTCTCCCCCACGGCATTAGGATCGCTCCCACCTCCTCTCTCCGTGCCCTCCGCGTCCCGGGCTGGCACCCGGCAAAGCTGGGAATGCTGCCCCGCGGGGCTGCTGGCCCTCTCCTCCAGCAGGGCACATCCCTCCGGCTTTCGCACACTTTTACAGGTGGTTTTGCTCCAGGGGGACAGAACTCTTTGGCTTTGTTTGGGTTTTCTTCCTGCCCCGCGGTGCCAGCTGGGCTTGGGGTTCCTGCGGGAATTCCCGGCACTCAGGAGCCCAGCGCGTGTGTGCCACGGACACGCACATGCACGCTCTCCACAGGAATTTCTTAAGGAAAAGAATAATTACAGGTGGTAAACTGTTACTTTTCCACATTTAAATACGAGACCAATTAAGAAGACTATGTAATTCAATTCTGGAGTGAGTGCCGCTGAATTCAATTTGTTTCAGGTCAATGAATATAATGTGAAGTTATTAACAAAAAGGTCAGGGACTGCATATAAAATATACACACATGACACAGGCGGAGTAATTAGTACACATTTCACATGTTCCGCTGCTCAGACATATGGTGTAGAAAACCTGAGCAGGATTAGATGGTAATAAATGTTCCCCTCTCCCTCCCACCAGCTCCCCATTGAAATGGGGTTTATGGCTGTTCCCCCGGTGTTCCTGGGATCTGCCGGAGGCTGAGGACCCACCACCGGGGCGGGGCCCTCGGCCTGGGCAAAGCTCCCAGGAAAGCTGGGGCTCTCCCAGGGTGAGGGATCCCCACAGAGCAGCTCGAGCCGGGAGCCAGCAGGTGCCGGGGCAGGGACAGTTTTTGGGGACCTCTCCCCCGGGCCGTGCCAACAGAGCCACCCTTTTGCGGTGCCCTCACCAAGAATTACTCTGTTTCTCCATGCCCGTTTGCTTCGAGTGCACACTCAGTGTGAAGTGATTGCGTTAATGATAATGAAACATGGGAATTATATGGTTAGGCAGCGGTTGAATTTGAAAAAATCCGTGACACGCGCACACCTGGATTCTCTTGCAGGTAAAGATGCACTTTCATGGGGGAGTAACACTAAAAGTTAGGGAGAACTCTTCTGAAAGTCACAGGAAGAAATCCCAGGGTATGAGAAGTCTGCCCAGCACCAGAGGTGGCCAGTCAAAGCTGCTCTTCGGGAATCTCTGCTGGTAAAGGATAACCCCGACGGGTTTGTGTGCTCCAGTGTTTTCCCTGGCACCTTGTGTGCAGAATGAGATCCACAACCCACTTCCCAAGTTATGCTTCACCTCCAGCGTGGCCTGATGTGCTAAGGAAACGAAGTGGTTTGTGCACACTGACTAATAATTACCATGTGCTACTGAACTTGGTGGGAGCAGAATCCTCAACTGGAGATATTTATTCTACCCATGACTCCTGTCTGGGTTTTGTGCAGCTGGCTGCAGAAAGCAACAGGAAAAGCAGAGAGTGGAGAGCTCCGGGAACTGTGGGGACAGCCCTGGGTCCAGAGACCATTTGTCTGCAAAGAGGGAACTGTGAAGTGTCACCTCCCCGGGCTGGTGGGACAGATCAGTGCTGCTGAAGCCAGGGGATTTCTCCCCACTTCCCAAAATCCAGCATCCCGTACTCATCCACGAGAAAAGAAGCAGACAGGGGAAGGGCAGCTCAGCAGGTAGCTGGATATGCCGTGTAGAGAGGCCAGAAAGAGAGGCAAACAAACAAGAGAAACCTATTTTGTTGTTAATTAAGGAGTCATTCCCCCCCCCCCCCCC
>VWZS01006098.1:123599-146096 GCA_013397075.1 Rhabdornis inornatus
TTTTGCTTGTAGCTTTTCCTCCCGTCTCTGTCCGCGCTGGCCAGGCCCCACAGCCGGGCACGCCCAGGTGCCCCACACACACCCACGGAGCCTGCGTGTCCCACCAAGGGGCTCGGCTCTGCTAGGGTGTGTTAAGAAACATTCCTGGGGGCAAAGAAGGGCTTTTTGTGGGGTCCCCGGGGCAGAGAGCAGCTCAGCGGTGTCCCGTCCCTGGCATGGGCACCTCAGGAGCCACCCAGCCCTGTCACCCCCCAAAAACCAACTTGGGGCACCCTGGCGCTGGCAGGGAGGGCAGAACAGAGCAGCCCAAACCCCTCAGCACCCAGCCCGGGCCAGGAGAGCCCTGCAGTCCCTGCTCCAGGGGCTCTCAGCTGCGGGCCACGCCCGGAACCGGGGCTGTGTCTCACCCCCAGCTCGCAGCTCTGCCTCTGACAGGGAAATTACACCGCTAAACAAACCCTGCTCGAGACCAGCCTCTAAACTGCTCCCGCAATATTATCCTAAAATTTGCTAATAGCGGCTCTTTCACATAAATTAAGTGATAATGAAAAAAAGCCTCCCTTTGAATTTATATATATTTCAGCAGAGAAGAATGTTTTATTTAAAATAGTTACAGCGCGCCTTTTGATTTGGAGTTTAAAGTAAATAATATTTGTACATCTAAAACATACTCAAGACAAATGAAAAGCCTCTAGATGCTTTTGTATGAGATGCTGAAGAGCTCTACAAACTTAAAAGCACAACCTCAATTAAGCCCATCTTCATCTGGAAAAAAAATTAGCAACTGAAAGCTGAATATATTAGATAATGCACACTTGCAGGAGAGCATTCTCTTAGCAAAAAATTCTTGATAACCAACCTAAAGCTGGCCTTCGAGTTGCTCGATGCTAATTTTGTTTGAAACTGTTTAACTAACTCTGAATAGATATCCATATTCAACAAAGACATAATTAATGGCAACCTTTTCTTCTGCTTAGAAGACATCATAACAAGCAGAAAAGTACAAAAAGATTTTTATAGTAACTAATTTAAGGACAAAGGGTTGACCTCTAGCATTTCATTAAATAAACGGAGCGAATGAAAGAAGAGTGACAGTATTCATCCTTGTTCAATTCAAGCAGCCAATTTCAAAATGCAAATCATAATCTGCAGATGTTGGAGCCTGATATATTTTTTTAAAATATCATTTGTTCAATTTAAGAACATCAGACATTTGAATTTTAAATTAAAAAAAAAAAAATCAAACCCAATTGGCGGCTCCAGGTTTCGGCGCAGCGTGACTGCACGCTCAGAGCCGGGGTCTGCCGGGGCTCCCCTCCCTCCCCAGCACCCCGGCCATTCCTTTTAGACATTATTCCCAAAACCTTTTAATGGAGAAGTTCTGCTAAGCCACACATTATTTCTGATTAGCACAGCCCGGGGATGGCTGAGAACAGCTCTGAGTGCAGCCCGGCCAGCGGCTCCATCCTCGCTCCCTGCCCGTGGGCACCTCCTGCCGCGGCCAGGCCGTGCCCAGGGGGACACATCCTCTCTGCTTGTGCTGCCACGGCGCTGCTGTGGCACAGGGAGAAGCGTCCTGGCTCCGGAACCCACGGGCAGCAGAGCCCCAGGGCCCCTGCCCGGGCACAGACGGGGACAGCCAGCAGCGGGAGCTGAGCTGACTCTGGGTTTGGGAACACGACCCCAACCCTCCGGAGCTGGATTTTCCTTCAGGTGCCGAGGGACGAGGCGCAGTGAGAAAGGAGGTTTTGGCTGGGCCAAGGATGATCTGCAGTCCTCTAGCAGAGCAGGGATGAAGTCTCGGCCCAGCTGGACACTCGGCACACGCTTGTTCCGTGGGGCTCTGGGAAGTCAAACACGTACCAAGGCACACGGGGCAGCCCCAGCTCAGTGGGCACCACGCACTGTGCTGGCTACAGATCCACAGTCTATGGAGCAGTTCCTTCCTCACTGCCTTCAGTGCCCTTTCACCTTTGTCCCCCGAGCACAGGAAGCCCAGGAGTGACGTTAAGGGACACTTTTGTTGTGCCCGAGGATGCGTCGCCACGCCCGACACAACAGCGGCACAAGTTCCTCCCTTCCTGTTTCTACCCCAGGGTAACCCACAGGGCCTGGCACTGCCGAGCCTGGACACGCGTGGGGTTTGGTTTCTCCCAGGAAATGGCTTTGGGGAAGCATGAGATTTTAAAATTCGTTTTGGCCGTTGAAACACACAGAAGTCGGTGGGCTCACTGAACTGGGCTGCAGGGCACAGCGGACCAACACCGACACCTCCTCAGCAAACAATTCCCCTCCTTCCTTCATAAATGAGAACGATCCCGTGTTCCCACCACACTTAGCTACAGCCAGGTTACAGCGAAGCACAACCTCTGCAGAGGCACGTATATTAATTACTCTGCTGCTGATTAGGGCCCATCAGCGACCGGCAGCACGCGGAGAGGGACTGAGACGGAGCGTCCCCGGGGAGAGCAGAGCAGCAGCGCTGTGCCGTGGCCTCACCCCGAGCACAGCAGAGCCGTCTCGGAGAGGCCGAGCCCAGTTTAGTCCCAAGCCCTTCCCAGAGGCCGGGAGCTGGCGCTGGGCACGGGCAGGAGGAAGGCTGGGCCTTGCCAGCCCTCCTACACAAACAGACCCTGCAGCTGTCGCGGGGCGAAATAAATGACTTCCGGAGGCTACGGAGCATAAATGAATCCATTCAGGCACGAGTGAAGGGGACATTGTTTTCCCCCCTCCAGGAAAAAAAAAAAAATCCCTCCCCAACAACCTATATATTAAGGTATCAATGAACAACAAATCCATTCAGTTATGACACAGGAAATCTAAAGCAGAATGGGCTGCAAAACAAACTCGATTTATCTGCGCCACACACGCAAAAGGGGGAAAAAAATGCCTCTTGTTGGCTGCTCTGCCGGGGCTGGGGCTCCTCTCGAGGATTGCAGCCACACACAGAGTGTTTTCTGCCGCTGCTTCAGCGGTGGGTGCGAACTTCTGAGATTAAGATTGTTCCCTTAGGTTTATCCTCTTCAGGGACAACGTGTGCACAATACGCCTTTGGAGCGCAGTTAAAGCCAGGCTGCAGATGCACATAATCTCCATCCTCCCGCACCACAGACAGGAGACGTGGAGGGTTTTTTTTTTAAAAAAAAAAAAGGGAGAAGAATTACTCATTCAAGGAGAAACCAAGTTTTCACTGTGGAAACCTTCATTTTTATATTAGAAAAGAAGCGGCAAAGACGGAAACGCAGGCTTGAGCCAGGCCTGATTTCTCAGAACAAGGCAGCAGCTCCCTCCTCTCCCAGCTCTCAGCAGCAGCCCTGAGCCCACCCAGGGGACCCCATCTGCTCCAGGGCACGTCTGGGCACACGCTGAGCCTGAGGGGACACCCCCAGCCCCGGGAAGGACAGAGGGACAGTGCCCTGAGCCCACTGCCCTTGGCTGCCCAGCACTACAAACCCGAAACGCGGCCGAGGAACAAAGCCCATCCTCCTCTTATTTCCCAAACATTTATGCTTAGCTGTTTTCCCCCAGTAACATTAAAAAAATCTCTTAAAAACGAGTGCAGAGGGTCAATCCCGCTGTAGAAACGGAATTGGTACCCAGCTGCAAGGAGCGCTCGGCGTGCAGGGGAATAATCCAGAAGGTTTTAATTAGGGAAAGCAGCAATAAATGAAGGAATATGAGCTTGGATGAGAACACTTGAACGTATAAATAACCAGGAAAGACGAGACACGGCTATGCTCGGAGGGGGGATCCCCCTCCTGCCAGGGAGCCCCAAAACAAGGCAGGGGCGGCGTGTCCCCCCCCAGGGGCTCGGCAGGAGCAGCATCCCGGGCGCATTAATGCGGAGCACATCCCCGACCCCGTGCAGCCCACCCCTTCCGTCAGCCGCTGACTTCCTCCGCATCCCGGACAGCTGCCCGCCTGCCCGCCTGCCTGCCTGTCTGTCTGCCTGCCTGTCTGTCTGTCTGTCTGTCTGTGGGTCTGTGGCTCCCGTGCTGCCCGCAGTGCCGGCCTCCGGAGGGGTCCCCGGCGGGGCGCGGCGCTCCCGGCCGCTCCTTGGGAAGCAAGTCACGCTCCCGCGACAACTGCTCCTCTGTGCCTGTTTGAACTGTCCCTCCCAATTAGCAGTAATAAGGGACTCTGTAAAGATGAGCAAACACAGCGCATTCATTAGCCCCGGCGGCCCCCGCCCTCCCTGCTGGCAGCCCCGGCAGATCCCCAGGGCACCGCTCCCGAGGATGCCGAGCGCCTCCCGCCCGGCCCCAGCGAGCGCCGGCAAAAGGCAAATTAATGGCGAGCCGCTCCGAGAGTTTGCCCGAAATTATTTTATTCTGCCCGGGAATTGATTGCTCCCGGCCTGGAAATATGTCCGAATCAATACGCCGAAGCTCAGGGCAAAAAAAGACATGCTCGAGCCCCATTTATTTACCCACTTTTTTGAGGAATGGCACATAATTTACCGGGTCGGAATTGCTGAGCCTTTCCAGAGCGAGGACTAATGACCAGCTGTGGGAAAGCGATGCCTCCCATCCATCTCCCAGGCGAGTCACGAGTCCCCACACCCGCCCCTGATGACCTTGGCGGTGGCCAAGACGCCCAGGGGGACGGAACGTGCCTGGGGCCATCCTTGCCGGGCGGATGGATACGGAAGTGAAGCGCGCGGGCACCCACCGAAGGAAACGCTCTCAAAGCTCCCCAGAAGGATGGCTGGTGCCTGCACACCCCATTCCTGCCTGGAGCCAGGCTGGAGCAGCCACTGCTCCAAAGTGCTGCTGAACGTGCCCCGCAAGCACCGAGGCTGTTCGAGCCACGCCAGAACACCAACCTGCGCCATGCAGGGCGCCCGGATCCAGCTCCCCAGCCAGGGACGCTGAGGGACAGGGACGCGCTGGGCCACCGCGGGCCGAACCGCAGCCCGGGGGAGATGGCAGCCCCGTCTCTGCGTGCTGCTGCTCTCCACAGCAGGGGCTCCACGCGGGTGACACCAGCGCGTGTCCATTTGCCAGCGCTCTGCACGCTCCACGGGGCCCTGGATTTTCCAGGGCATTAAACCCTCTCCCCCCTCGGAGCAGCTGTCACGCTGCTGGCAGGGGGTGGGCTCCTGCTGCACACCATCAGTGTCACTCCCGAGCCGCTGGCGGGTGAAGGACGAGGTGGCCCCTGGCCACGAGCAGCTCCAGCAGCACGTCTGCATGGACACCCGCCCCGTGGAAAGGACTGCCTTGAAACAGGAAACTCAAACCTTGCTGCTCGCCGTCTGCCCCGCCGACCTGGTCGTGTAAAACACCCGGGCCCTGCAAGCCAATGCCTTCGTGGCAAACAGAGACATGGAGCAGGGGAGCACTGCAGAAATCCAAACCCGGGGCTTGCTGGTTCCCCTTGGGCAAACCCCTTCCCGCCTGGGATGCTCCAGACATCTCTGAGGGCATCGTGTCCCCAGGCCTGGTAGGAGAATCCCGCTTGGCCCCATCCCAAAGACGAGAGGGAGCCCAAGGGAAGAGCAAACCGCAGCGGGCTTTGAAGCGGGCCCTGCTGAAGGCCAGCTCAG
Organism: Rhabdornis inornatus; assembly: GCA_013397075.1. Classification (NCBI taxonomy): domain Eukaryota; kingdom Metazoa; phylum Chordata; class Aves; order Passeriformes; family Rhabdornithidae; genus Rhabdornis; species Rhabdornis inornatus. The sequence goes on from VWZS01006098.1 coordinate 129,148, forward strand.
AGGCAGGGCAGGGAGAAGAGCGAGTTTGCACGCTGAGAGCCCAGCCCTGCTCTGCCTGCCTGGTGCTGCTGGCCAGGGGCTCCTGGTGGAGCTGACACCCACCTCCAGCTGCACTCAGCTCTGTCACAGGGGCTTCTTCCAGGCCGGAACACTGCTGCTCCCCCACTCAGAACGGGAGCATCTGTGAAAAGGGATCATTCATGATAAACTTGTAGGGGGAAAAAAACCCACTCTGCCCAGAAAACAACACGGCCTTTATGTTTCAGCCTGAGCCCGCAGCACCCTGGTGGGTGAGGCAGGGAGGGTGGGGGGCTCAGCCCAGCCCCCTGCACAGCCCAGGACAGCAGCGCCCAGGGACTCACGGCAGGGACATTCCTCCTCTCGCCTCCTCGCAGCCCAACAGGCGCAAATCCCCCCCCGTGCGGCGGCAGCAGGGCAAACGAGTTTTATTGCTCGATGAAATATTCGAAACAAAATAAACGGTTTTGTCAAACACTACATCTCCTCAAATAATAATGCACCAGCTCACCGAGAAAAACAGCCGACATTCACGTTCTATGGCAAAGGTTTATTTGGCCTCCCGGAGGAGAGGGGAGCGGGCACTGCGATTCGGAATTCAGACACTGTGTGGGAATACAGTAACTACAGTTCTCAGAGGGTTTGCGCAAATGCCAGCAAAACAAACCCCAAATCAAATTTATTAGCTGGTGGAGATCTCTAACAATCTTACGCAGTGACTGATGGAGCCGTCGGGGAATTCCTTTCAACGTTAAGTGATTTGCAGCCCCTACAGAAACTTCATTGTCCGTTCCAAGACAGAAAGAGTTCCTCGGTACCCAGCGCTGCTCCGGCTGGGCTGGGCTACTGCCAACGTGTGCTTCCATTCGTCTGGAAACCTTACCGGCAATCCTGACAGCTGAGGGGAGGAAGGCGAAGGTGCGGGCACAGCCCGGGCACCCACACCAGGCCGGCTCCCGCAGAGCCGCTTCTGAAAGCAAACCCAGAAATGAAATGCACGGCTCTAATTGCCAGGTTTTTGTCATGCGCGCTCATCGCTGGGTCGTTTGCATTTCAGCTGCTAAAATATCAGGGGGATGTTATTTAATCAATCACCGCAGCTCACAAAGTCCTAAGTGAGAGAATATTTTTTGATTGTCTCTGCTTGTTTCTAAACATCTCACAAACCCGCCAGCCAGTTCTTCATTTCAATTAAGGCAATGCTGATCGTTAGCTAACTAATAAGGACCAATTTTCTGTCACAACTATTTCCTAATTAAATTCAAAACAGAGATTTCTAACCCAGATGGTCAGCGACGCTACAGATTTGTTTAAATTCGGTATCACAGTAACAAACTACTAATTAGGGTTTGTAAATACACCGATTCCCTTATGACTTAGCTGTTAGTAATGCATACAACCGGTTTATTAAAGCACTAATTGTGTCTGGCTTTACTTGGGCCTAACACATAATCCACTTATCACATACTGGTACCAACTCATTTTGAAGGGATTATGAATGAAATCATAAATGAGGTCTCGCATCCCTTTCCCGGTACGCTTAATAAAGGTTTGGTGTCATATTTAGATGACAAATTTCGATTCTCTGCCTCTGGTGGGGAGGAGCTGGCGCTCCGTTCTCCGAAGGGTGTTTAAGGGAGAAAGTTTCTGCCCCAGCTCCACTGGGGTCCGGCAGCCAAGCTCCCCGAGAGGAGGAGCACCAGAGTTTCCCGGAGAAAGCGCGGGACTGTTTGTTCCCCGCTGGAATCAAGCTCAGCCCTTCCACGGGGCCGGGGGCTTGCGGGACCCCCGTCCCTTTGCCTGGAGACCCTCAGGAGCCCCGGCCGCCTTCTTGTGGAGGGATGGAGGGCACCAAACCTGCATTCCCTCCTGCCCTCCGGGAAAGACCCTGCTTTTTAGGGAAGGCTTTGTCCCGAGGAGCCATACCCCGCAGCCGGGGCGCCCAGGCCCCTCGCTGCCGCGGATTTATCGAGAGCGCGCAAAAGTAGGAAATAAATGATAGATAGCTGTGAATTGCGAGGTTATGTAAACATGGAGGGGCTTCCAGAAGAATCCTATTAAACCATAAAAGAAAAGCATGGATGGTTTATCACATCACTAAGACCCAAGAATGCATTAATAAATAGAAGAATAGATAACGAACCGTGGAGTACAAGGCTAAACTATCCGCTATTGTGAGGATCCTGTGACAGTAGAAACAATGAGAGGGAGGAAAAAAGCTTTGTTGGTCTGTCACCAGAACCTTGTAGTGTATCTTTTATAGCCCATTTTTAATGAATTCACAGCACCTATCAGTTATTCTCTGCCCAAATCCCTCATTTCCCTCCCTCTTGAATGCAAATTCCCATGCTGCACTCTGCCTTCACCATGACTTCCCCTGTTAAACTCGGCGGTTCTCGGGCTTTCAATGGCCTTTCAAGCCACAGCAAGAACAGGTTTCTGCTTTCATATTTCCAAAAGGGTTTTCAGGATGGCAACAAAAGTGGGGTTTAATGCAAAGCAGGAGTACCTCAGAGCCTTGCTGCATCCTTTGCTGTTTCTGTGACAGGAGGGTGAATGCTCAGACAGGTCTGATTCAGCCCAGAGCGATGATGCCCAGACGTGCCTGCAAGGGAAAAAAAAAAACACGACAACAAACCGCATGAAAGCTGCTGCTCCTCTTGCTGTTTTGCAGCCCTCTGCAAATAACGATGAGAATTGTTGGAGGGGACTTCATATTAATCCAAGAGATAGTACCCTCTTTGTAGACACTACTGAGACTCACTAACAGTTTATTTTCACTGCACTGAGGGGGTTTTATCATTAAATAAGGAGCCGGGGTACGTTTACTGTAGATTACTTTTATTTTTACTACGGAGTCGTTAGGTACAGAGCACCGAGGAGACGGGGCTGACCGCGCCACGCTCTGCAGTAAAACCCCTCGGTCCTGCCTCCAGCAGAATCCAAAATCCCGATCGATTTCTGCATTAAAAAAAACCCCGAAGGCTCTGTGCTGCTGCACCGACACCTTGGCAGAGGCAGAGGAGGGTCTGTGTTGAAGACAGGGAGCGTGGCACGGCGCGATGGGTGCCCAAAATCCCGGAGTTCTTTTGGCGGCACGCCCCACCTGCAGCAGGTCCCCACAGAGCTGCACTGGGCCCAGTTTGAGGCTCACACCGGGAGCTCCTCCTGCCTCCTCACAGCCCCAGAGGATGCTGCAGGCAGGCAGGCAGGCAGGCAGGAGAAGCCAGACAGCTGTTGGCTTCCCTCACTCCGAGAAAAGGGAATTGAAGAGACCCGACTGAACCCCAAGCAGCAGGCAGGAATCTGGATTTGCCTTTTCCTGGGCTGCGCACAGCTGAGCTCCCAGCAGCTCTTGGTGCCTGTCCCATCCCTGTGGTGACAGCCACACCGCAGGGACAGGACAGGGGCCACCTCCCCTCTCCTTCACTGGGTGCCAGGGGCGAGGCACGGGCACGGCTGCTCTCCCTCTCCCCTCAGCCTGGAGCCTCTCTCCTGACCAGGGAGGAGCGGAGAGCAGGCGGCTGCTCTCCCAGGAACACACTTCAGGCCCGTGAGGAGTACAGCCGAGTGCTCAACAGGCTCTGGAAATAAGTGGAAGTCAAATAAGTTTGCCACTCTTTGTCCCCCTTTCAATATCTAGCTTTGATCAAAATCCTTGGATACTCAAGTGGTTGTTGACTTAATGTAGTAATGAGACATAGCCTTAAGTGAGGCCATTTCCGTGCCCATTCAGGCTCTCTGAGAGCAAGGGATGCAGGAGGAAAAGCCTCTCCCGGTCTCTGGGAGCTGCGGCGGAGCCCAGAGCAGAGGCCTGGCTCTGGCTCTGGCTCTGGCTCTGGGAGAGGCAGCCACAGGTACACGAGGCACGCTGAACACCCTTTTTTGTGCAGCACAGCCTCGCTGGCACGGCGCTGGGTGGCACCAAGGAATCCACTGAAAACACCTCTGAAAGCTCCAGCAGGGCCTGGACGCCAGACACCACTGCCACCATTGCCTCCTCCTGGACACCACCAGGGACGAGGGTGGCACCGTCCCCAGGACATGGATGATCCTAAAAAAGCCCTTTCCAGCCTGAAGGGTTCTGCCATTCCCTGGGCAGGCTATGGAGCTGAGCCAGGCAGGAGCGAGGGAAGAGCTCAGGCGCCCCGAGAAAAGTAAAAATTCTCCAAGTGACGGGGAGCAGCTCAGCCAATTAGGATTTTAATTCCCCTCGTTATGCACGGCCAGTCAATAAATTCTGCACCAAGCAGCTGCTCTAATTCTTAAGCCCATTAAGCCCTACATCTGATAGGCGGGCGGGAGGGGCTGCCGGGGGGCACAGACGGCGCTCCTCGAGATATGAAACATTTCCTCTTGTGCATCTGGGTCACCCCAGGCAGCCCCACTCCGAACGGGGATTTTATGGAGGCGGCGAGCAGGAATCCGTATAAATATCCTGCCAGAGACACACACCCCACATATGGAGGGAATAAAGAGGGGACTGCGGGAGATGTGCTCGGTGCCGCAGCAGAGCAGGAGAGCGAGAGCTGGAGACGGAGCAACAGGATTTGGGCGCCTGAAACGGAGGGAGACGGCCCCCAAAGAGCTGGGCAAGCAGCCAGGAGGGAAGACGAGCAGGCTCAGAGATGCTGGGAGGAAGAAAGCTCCCGGAGCAGCACGGCAAGCCTGCAGAGGGCTGCCTGGCTCGGAGGCAGGAGGAGGCCAGGAGCCACAAGGACAATTCCTGGAGAGAAGGGGCAGATGGCTGGAGCGGAGGTATCCCCCCCACCGCAGAGATGAAAGGCAGCAGGGAAAGGCGAATACACTGGGAGTGGAAAAGCCTTTGGCAGCCAGGAGGGTTTTGCTTGTTAATTGGCAACAAGCGAACACATTAATTACAAAGTTACTGGACGGTCAGGAAAAACATTGGCAGCGGAGCGGTTCGCATTCCTCCAGAGGCTGAACAGAGCCTGCTCCAGGAATGCTGCCTCTGCCCGCCCACACCCAGATCCGAGCACCCCACGGCCCGGCAGCCCCGGTGTTAGGGGGAAACTCTTCCCTGTGAGGGTGCTGAGGCAGTGGCGCAGCTTCCCCAGAGAAGCTCCGTGTGTTTATTGCACCTCCTGCGAACAGCACTGATAAGTTTGCTAATAACGGCACAGATCAGTGGCTGCTGCTGCTGCTGCTAAATTAATTAGGAACGGCATCGCTGTGCTCTGATTATTTGCCATCCTCCCACCTTGTAATTTTGTCACCAGCTCGTGTTTCAAACGCCACTAGAAGCCCACTGGAGCAAGCCCAGCCAGAAGGGGGGACCTGCAGTGCTGGGCACGTGCTCAGAACTCAGAGAAAACGGCTTTAAAACCTGCAGAGCTCGTCAAGGCCAGTTTATTCAAGGTAATTAATCCATCTGCTGTTTCCGGAGCATTATGTATTTCCTGCACAAACCAGCCGACAACACGGCGCTGCTGCAGGAACATCTGGGTGTAGCAAGCCCCAAAAACAGGGGCTCAGGGATCAGCCCTTCCCAAAGCACAGCTGGAAATTCACAATTACGTGCGTTGGCTTCTCTCCCTTGCCTGCTCAGGTCGGAACTCCAGGCTCTCCGCTTCCTCGCAACTGCGAGCACCAGGAATTAAGTGACAGCTTTAATTCCAAAGGCCACTGAGCACCCCGAATCCAAGGAATGCACCTCAAAGGCCAGTGGAGCCGGTAGGCCAGATCTAGAGCTGCAGCCTTCGCCACCTCAGCTGTGGCGACAATGCAGATGGCAGCACAGAAATCTTTCTGTCGCTTCCGATTACCCATGTTAACAGTTTAGCAGGAAATGGGGCTCCTGGGGGTCATTAGCATTAATTATTCTGCAGCGCCCCACCCCTGAGGAGAGACTGAAGATGCTGCGACACACCCAGCGATGCAGTGATGTACCTGCCTGCAGCGGAGAGAATTTTAATTGACTGGAACCAAAACATCCTTGGGAGGTTCTGAAGGAGCAGGCAGCAGAGCCTGCAAGGACAGCCGAGATGCTCGCTGCCCTCGTGGTGCAATCCCGCTACATCAAATGGAGATCAAAAGCAACAATAGTCTGTAATCAAGGATATCTGCATAATAGTTTTCCTGAAGGATGTTTGTGCAGGTGAGCGAGGAGTAAAGCATTGTTTCATCAAACGGTAATTTCCTTGTATCTCCGAGAATGAATCCCATTCGCTCGCCGGGGTATAATTCAATTAAAGGGGAGAACCCTACGCCACGGAATGAAATCTATCGGTTTCACTGCCGTGCTGCAAATCACACCAAGCACGAAAATGGCATTTGGTCCTGACATCATGATTTATTTCCTACTCAGTATCTTATAATTCTTACAAGATAAGCCAAGACGAGAAATTATCACGTGTGCGTGTGGGGGTCGCGCCTGATCCTCTTTATTTTCCCTTCTCAACTGCGGGACTGTGCGTTTCAGCCTTATCTTTGAAGAGGCCAGCAAAAGAAATGGAAATATTTTACAGAGGCCAAGCAACCCTTGCTCTGAACCAGCCACGGCACCAGAGAGCCCCAGTGCCCGAAGCCCCCTTTGCTCAGGAGGGCAGAGAGGAAGGAAGGCTCTGCTCCGTGGAGAACTCTCTCCTCTGTCCCGCCGCAGGGGGAGTCCCCAGGGGCTGGGGAGAGCCAGGGGAAGGCTCTCAGCTGTCCTGCCTGGCTGAGGCTCCGGCAAGGAGCCCTGCCAAGGGGAGGCTCCCTGCCTGCCAGCCTGGGGCCGCTGCCCGTGCCCGTGCCCGTGCCCAGCCCGCGTTCTTCTCCCCTCCCTTGGCAGCAGCCTGCGAGGGCACCTCAGCTCATCTCCTTGGCCACCAGCAGGAATGCCCGGGCAGGGGGACGTGCTGTGGTGCCTCTGCCCTCCGCGGTGAGGGTGTCGGGTCCCCTGATCCACGGACAATCTGTGAATTCATTGGCAGCTCAGCCCTCGGGCTGCCCGTGTCACAGACACCCTTTGCACAGCAGAGCCGTGGGCAGCGTTGCCAGACGCACTTGGCTTCCTTCAGAGAGATTTTTCAGCTAATTGACCCTCCTCCTCCTCCTCCTCCTCCTCCTCCTCATTTGCTTTCAGGATCTTCAAATCTTCCCCCTCTCACCAGCAGGGGAGCAGCTTTTCCTCTCCTTGCCCTCACTCCAAATTCCTGAGCACAGGTAAACAGACATTCATTCCAGCCTGTCGGCAGGCAAGGAGAGCTAATTAAATTATTTGTAGCTCTGCTGGATGCTATTGCAATCCTCCGCAGCTGGATCAGAAAGCTGATCTGGCCAAAAACAAGTGGCATTTGAATTTATCATATTTTCCTTGTACGCAGCTTACCCCTTCACCACCGCTGCCCGTGACATCTCCATGACAGGAGTGTCCCCACTCCATGGAAGTCTCTTCTCACAGACCTTCCTGAAGGGCCTCGCATCTGACCTCTCAGTGAAGGCTGTTTTCTCCCAAGTGCCCTAACGAGTCTGCCACCGGCGCTGTGCTGGGGGTGGACAGGCAGGCTGGGGACGCTGCAGCAGAGGACAAGCCACCCCAACACGAGTTGGAGGAGCAGATGGGTGACAGTCACCTTGTGCTTTGCACTTCACCTGTCACCTGCCCGTGCTTTTCCCTCTGGGAGAGGCGGGCGCACCCAGTTACTCCAAGTTTCACCCCTGAACCAAAAGTTAGTCTGAGTTTGAGAACAAAAGCAGTGCTGTTCGTCCTTGCACGCCAAGGATTACGAGTATTGAAAGGGCTCCTCACTATCGGCTTGTCACCGTCTCTGCTTTAATCTCCTCCTGTCTCTGCTCCCTGCCTCCCTCCCGCCGCCTGGGATGCTCGGCCAGGCCAGCGGGACGCTCTGGGTGAGCCCTGCTGGGCAGCGCACGGCCCCTTCAGCTCCCTAACGAGATCATCACCTCCTGCCAGAGGAGAAGCTCCCACCAGAAATAATCCCGATACCCCAAGCCCGTTACCGACCGCTCTCTGACACAAACGGCCCCGGCAGCCCCAGGTGCTGCGCGTCAGATGTTTTGTGCCTCCAAACACCTCTCTGGAACTCAGGTTCCCCTTTCCACGGGATTTATTGCGTTTATCTGCTGACAGAATAAGGCAAAACCCCCACACAGGCATTTTTAACCCCCCTGAGCATTCCGGGAGCCAGGGCACCGGTGTCACACGTACACACACACACACACACACCAGCAGCTGGTGACAACCCAGCGCTGTCACATCAGTCAGCGCTGCAGCAGACGAGCATTATTTGCCCATCAGCCCTGAAAGGCATCGCCACGACCTGGGAAGAGAGGCGGGAGACGGGGCACACATGGCTCGGATGGAGCCGCACCGAGCACCATGATGGGAGCGAAAAGCAGCTCGTTCCCGAAGCCTGCGGCGGCGAATCCGGCCTTATCTCCCGGCTGGCGCGAGGAAATCTTGCTGCAGCCATTATCTGAGAGCAAACTGGTCCTGTAGTTTGCAAAATTAATAGTATTTAGCCCGCTAGTTTCCGTAGTAACCGGCCCGCCATCCCTCCCTGGCTGCCCGTGGCAAGGTCTCTGAAGCATTTCACATAGTACTTATCCATTTTCTTGCTCTCACCTCGCTCTCACCTTTACTTTCAGCGCAGAACGCAACACAATCCACCGCCACTAAAGACTAGGCTGAGAGTCAGATTAAAATTATCCCTGTTTGCCCTGACCTCTTTTCTCTGCAGGTGAGAGTGTCCCCATTCAGCAGCTAAATGAAGCAGAAATGATGGAGTGTTTGTTTTCCCTGACTTTTCCTCAGCTTGCCAGTAAATTTACAGCCACGAATATGAAGTGTTAATTTAATGTTCCCACTGAGCATCTCATTGTCAACAAAGGCTTCAAACCCTACGAGAGGAAAAGGTTAGCTCATGCAGAAAATGACCCTTATGGCTTGATTGCCTTCTGGTCCAGACTCGCGGCGAGCAGAAAGCGCAGGGCTTTGACTCGCAGCTTAATGCGTTTGATGGCGATAAATGGGAGCTCTCTGCCGCGGCGCGGGGACGGAATCACCTGTAATGCTCACTTATTTGTCCGTGCAGACAATCTCCGCCGCCCCAAAGGGAAGCTCTCCCCTCCTCCCCCCCAAAACTAATTTGACAGAACCGAAAAGTTAAACCCTTCATTATCCCCCAACTTCAGCGGAAGGGGCTTGCTGGCTGCAGATTACAACGGGACAAATTAGCGGTGGCGTGAAGCATGAAATTGCTTTCTTCACCTGGTGCTTCAAAACTTTAAGGCCTCGGCTCTGGTGACGTGCGAAAAAAAAAAAAAAAAAAAGAAAAAAAAAGAAATAATTCTTCCAGGGAGGAGAAGTCACAGAAGGAAGGAAAAGAATATTAAGGTTTAAATAATCACAAGCCTCTGTGGGCTTTTTGTAGCAGAATTATACATGCAGGAGGCTGCACTACCAGCACATTTATGTAGTTTGTTTGGCAAAAGGAGCTCAATACTCGCTGTAAGTGACATTTACAGAACTGACCCGCAGGCCGGTTGTTGGGGCAGGAGCAAGAGCCACCGTATGCTTTGTGCTACACTGACCCTGCTTGAGATCTTGAGGAGAATAAAGAAACCCTGACGGCGGTGTGGAACAGGATGCAACAATTCAAAAGAGACTCAACTGCCAGATTTTATTTTTCTTACGGCTGAAACCAAACCTGGAAGCAGGACGGAGATTACGACACGCGCTAACGCACACACGGTGGGACTGTTCCCTGGGAAATCAAGCAAAACCCTCTATTAGCAGCCAAAATGAAAACAAAACCCCAAACATCCCAACCCCAGCCAGAAGCTGTTGGCTCAACACCCGCAAAAATGCCTTTCCACAAGCTTTTCTGGAAGCCCGGTTCCAGACAGGATTAATTTGGGTGAAAAAAACCCTTTTTTGCACTGCTGGCATTTGGGCTCCCAAAGCCATTTTGGAGTCAGAGGTAGAGGTAGAAGGAAATGTCACCAACTGGCCCATGTCTCAGTGCTTCCCGAGGCAGGCAGGGATTTCAGAGGTCACAGCTGAAGCACTGGCATTTCATCAAGGACCTAAACGGCACAAATGAGTCTCACCACGGAAATCACAGCCCCAGGAAAGCCAGGGAATGGGGGGAAGCTGATGGGGCCCGTGGGGACACGGAAGCATTCACGAAGCAGCAGTGGGAGCTGGATTCCACGAGCTGCGGTTCCTCCAGCAGGAAGGAAGAGTGTCAGTGTGTCCCCAGGAGGAGCAGCAGTGCGTGCAGAGGGCTGGATGGCTGCTCCCAGCCCCGATGTTTTATTCAGCCAGGCTGGAGCTCCCAGGCTCGCCGCCTTTGGGAGCCATTTGCCGCTCGCTCACACTGTCAGTTAACAGGAGTCATTGTGAAAGCAGCAATTCAGCCGCTCCAGTCCTTTCCTAACAGCATTTTTCAGCCTGCAATTTGGATGATAGGAAAATTACAACCCTGCTGCACTATATTATGCGATATAAATGTTATTGCAATTAAGCCGATGAGGAGAAACCCCAGAAAACAAAGATGTGTCGTTGCTGCTTTCTCCTCGTTCTCTCCCCGGAAGCAGAGCAGTTACAGAAGGGCAGCGCAGGGGAAGGAAGAAGCGTCTCCGTGAGCTGGAGAGGCTCTGGGAGCAGCACAAACCCCCAGGGACACGCTGGGATTTCAGCCAGCTCCCTGACAAGCGATTTCCCCGTGGCACACACGAGGGAGGACTGCTCTGAGGATCAAGCTGGGGCCAAAAGCAGTCCCGGCATCCAGGAATCCTCCTGGCGGTGGAACAGGACACGTTAGGGCACTCTGAAGGGGATTTCCCACCAGCTATGCCAGAGATCTTCATTCCTCATATCCTCAGCCGCAGTTGCTTCTCCCAGCCCAAGCTCCAAGCACCTCTGGAGCATTTTGACGTATCCGGAAGACATCAGCCCAGGCAGCACGGCATCACCTCCCTGTGCAGAGCGGGAAAACGGTGTTGTAGGACACAGGTCCCATGGGTGAGCCAGCCCCCAGCCCCAGTGTCACCTACAGGCAGTGCTGCTGCTTGGGGACAAAGCCAGTCTGGGACAGCCAGGCAGCTCTGCAAACAGCCGGCACCTTCCCTCCGAAACCCGAGCAAATGTTTACTGACAACAAACTGCTGTCGACTTCACTGCTCCTGAAGAGGAAGGAAACAAAGCAAAAAAGGAGTCCTAGCACTCATCATTTACTCCAAGGTGCAGTAACCAGGTAGGAACTTGTCTTTTATATGCTGAACTGTGTCCATGAAAACACATTATCTTTAAGTGGGCACTGGAGGAACCCCACTCAACACTGACTTCTTCATGCCATCGCTAACACTGGGTACTTCAATCATTTGAAGGTTTAAGTGGAGATTAGCAGAGACCTCACCCGCATCTCTCTCTGGCAGTTCAGCATGTTCTGGGCGTGCTCTGCAGCAGCAAAACTCCTGGAAGGCGAAGCCCCGAGGAAGCCCTGCAATCTGCAGGACAGGGTCTCTGTCACAGCCCCCACCCTGGACAAAAGCAGAGCCCGGAGAGGCACGTGCCACATGGCTCCCAAAGGGTGCCCAGCTCTTCCCCACTCAGCTGCAGATCCCAAGCCCAGCCAGCACCTCAGCAGAAATCCTATTTCCTCAGCAGTGAACGGGCTCAAATGCTTTAAGAAATATCCCAAGCAACTCTGCCAGGTAAAAGGCCCGAGAAGCGAGGCAGTTATTTCTTTCTTTTTGTTCTTTTTTTTTGCCCTCCCAGGCCTGGAGGATTCCAGAAACTGTCCACAGCATGTGGCTTCTTTGAACTTCTCTCTGAACATCGGGAGGCCGTGGGAAGCCCTGGCTCGTGTTATTGCGGGAGGAAGGCCTCCAGCCCTCCAGGAGACGGAGCAAGCCCCTTGCTGGCAGGGAAGTGCTTCCCAACCTCATTCCTGGAGCAGGTCCTGCTGGCTGGGCGCTGCCAGCCCTGTGGAAGCCCTCCTGGTCCTGCCCTGTGCCGTGGCAGCCCGGGGACCGGCAGCCACAGGTCCCTAATGTGTGCCTGCGATGTGCGGCCACGGCCGGCTGATTAGGCGTGGGTGATCCGAAATGTCAGACCATTATCTGCGCACACAGAGCCCTCCTAATCACGGCCTTGCTGCTGGTAAGTGGGGAAGGTGATGCTTCATCTCAGAGCGGAAATCAGCCTGAATTACTGGAACGAGCCAGCAAACCCCTTTGTTCCTGCAGCCTTCCCGAGGCGTGGCTCGTGTCCCCGCAAGGCGATCTGCAATATCCTAACCAAGGTTAAGGACATTAAAAGCCTCCTGTCCCACCCCTACACCTGCACACCTGCCCTGCTGTGGGTCCACGACCTCTGCTCTGGGAACGCTCCCGTCCCCGTCCAGGGGTGGGAACAGCCCCGCTGTGGGCAAGGGGCACGGAGCTCCTCACAGCACCCACAGCCCACGCTCCGTGGAAAAACCACCCGCTGGAGCAGGGCAGGGCAGGACGGGGACAATCAGCTCCTCCTCACGCCAGCTGCTTCCAGGACACAGCTCCTGTCCGGCCCCCGTGTGCTCTGTCTCCAGCACCGAAAACACTCCTGGCCAAAACCAGGCTCCAGCGATGCTGCACTCGGCTGCCGTCATGCTCAACGCTTCCTGTGGCTCCTTGGGAAAACATTAATTTGAGACATTTCTACACTCCACGCCAGTGCCACGGCGGGGAATAATCGCCCCGTTTCAAGCTCAGAGCAGGGCTCAGATACAGGGAAAAATTAAACAAGGATAAGAGCAAGAAACTGTTAAATGTCAAAAATATTTTTACTGCCGGTTCAACAACAAAGTCCGGAGGAGATAAGTCCGTGTGTGTACTAATGTTATATAAAAAAGTGATTATTCAGCCCTGGGAACAGAGCTATTGATTCCAGTAACAAAGGCCACTATATACACTGCAGTGGGTTTGCTCTTTTCAGCCTGGGAAAATTGATTTTCTTAAACTTTCCCTTGAACCCGCAATAGGGTTTAATCCGAACCTAAAGGAGCCTTTTAAGAACTCCCATAAATTAAAATTATATCTCTTCGTTTGGCACGTTTTGGGTCCCTGCTGTTCCGGCAGAAGCACGAGAAACGCCGGAGAAGGAGGTGGGAGGAAGCGATAAGAGCATTTTGTGACAGCGTCCCTGCTGCACACGTTTGGTTCCACGCAGCAGAAACAACACACAAACATCCAAACGTTTGTTTTCACACGTCAGAAACAACATGTGAACATCGAGGAACAAACATTGGAACATTTATTTACACACGTCAGAAACAACATGGGAACATCAAAATGTTTATTTACACACATTAGTAATGACATGTAAACATTGCAAGTAAGTGAAGCAAAACCTGAGACATGGAGGTGTGACCCTCACACTGCCATCTCTGTGTCACTGGGTGCCATGGGGTGTCACCCCAGCCCATCCCTGTGTCACTGGGTGCCATGGGGTGTCACCCCAGCCCATCTCTGTGTCACTGAGCCCCATGGGGTGTCACCCCAGCCCATCTCTGTGTCACTGAACCCCATGGGGGTGTCACCCCAGCCCATCCCTGTGTCACTGGGTGCCATGGGGTGTCACCCCAGCCCATCCCTGTGTCACTGAGGCCCATGGGGTGTCACCCCAGCCCATCCCTGTGTCACTGAGCCCCATGGGGTGTCACCCCAGCCCATCCCTGTGTCACTGGGTGCCATGGGGTGTCACCCCAGCCCATGTCTGTGTCACTGAGCCCCTGGGGTGTCACCCCAGCTCCAGCCCCTGCCCCCGTGCTGTGCCCTGCCTGTTTACATCTCCCGCACACCGTCCCCTTTGTGGCCCCGCTGAAAGCCCGCAGTGTGCAGCACACCACACCGTACATTTCCGCTGTTGTTTTTCCCCTCAGTGCGGCGGTAAATGACCTTTTATTCCAACAACAATTCCGAAAACAAAACCAAGAAGCAGCGCCTGGTCAGATGTGCGCGCGGCGAGGCAGGGTTTGTTATTTAAGCAGCAGCCAGGCTGTGTGCTATGCAAACAAACCCCACGCTCTGTTCTCCCAACCTCCTGCTGACTTTGCAACTAATTTTGTTAGCGAGGAGAACACACTGCGCCGACATCAATGCAGCAAAGAGCCCGGAGACGTTTGTTCATAACTTTGTAACAAACATTGATCAATCGATTTTTTGCCGCCGTGGGAGGGAAAAGCCCGCAAACAAAACAAAACGCATATGGGGAGATTTTTTTTAATGGCACAAAGGGCAATTAGGCACCCAACCTTCCAGTGAAATGAGATTCCTTACAGTCCTCTGCGCTTTTAAGTCTTCCCCTTATGCTCACTGGAAGCAAAATCTACCGTCAAGCCTCCAAAAAGGAGGGAAAAAAAGCCCAGCTGCAGCCAAGAGATGGTTGGTGGGCCCGGTGCAGCATTTCTGGACGCAGCAGGACGAGGACAGGTGAAGGCTCCTGGCGAAGTGAAGGACGCCCAATCCCACGTGTGCAGCCTTGTGCACCGCGTGTCAGACCAACGCAGAGCCAGCAGAACAGGGAAAACTCGAATCAGCTGTGAGAAATCACCAAGTGCAGTGTAAAGAGTGCAGCAGGAGTGCGTGCACCCCAGCCTGCTCCTCCAGCTGTGCGGCACAGCAGCACAGAGGCGCCTGGAGCCCCTCTGCCCAGCGGCCTCCCAGCCCTCGGCCTGGGCATTGCACCTCAGTGCCCGGCACTGGCCCCAGGCAGGTCCCCGGGACCCTGCCTGCCCTCTGCCCGAGCCGCTCCTCATTGCTGTGGGGTCAGCAGCCTCCCAGCGCAAACCCACCGGGAAGGGGAGCTCCCACAGCGGGGATGCTGAGGCTGGGAATCCAAACAGCTCTGACGCTGCAGGACTCAGGGAGAGCAACCCCTGCACAAAAGAGGCCAGGGCTTCCAGACACGGCTCCAGGGAAAACAAACAGCGTCTTGATTTCAGACACAACAGCAGCCCATGGACGGAGAAGAAAGATGAAGCACAACTTCCAAAGTTTACTCCTGCAGCCTAACTAACAGCTCACAACAATAATTCCTTGGCAGACGGCTGTGACCTTATTTTTCCTTTGGAAACAGCCCTGAGGTTTCACTGACACAGACGATCCCGTGCTCATTAGCAGGTCCCCGAGCAGGGAAATGCCAGGGGTGACTCCAGCACTGCCTGGCTGCTCTCCCTGCTCAGCACAGCGTCCACACCGTGTCCCTGCTGCAGCCAGTGACATTTAGCCGGTCCCTGGGAGCTGCTGAGGCAGAGAGCCCCTGGCTGTCAATCTGCTGCTCTGCATCTCTGGGGGCTCAGAGAGCCCCCCACAGCAGCAGCCCCTCAAACCACAGAGACACCAGCCCTGCACCGCCCTGCCTGCAACTGCCCCGCAGCAGGCGGTGGCACTGGGCAGGGAGAGCAGGATTTCACAGCTGCCCTGGAGGAAATGAGTTCTCCTGATAGCTCTGAGCACTTATACACCTATGAACACTCACCATTTTTATAAAACAGCACAGCCTGAAAGATTCCTGGTGGTGGCTGACAAGAGGAAACAGGAACGCTTTCCACAGTTTGACCAGAGTGGTACTTGCATCCTGTGGCTGCTGTGGGTCACACAGGCTGAGGAGGCAGCCAGAGGGGCACAGGGCAGCACCAGCGAGCCTGACCGAGGGTTTTGGGAGCCCCTTGCCCTGCATGCAGCACTGCTGGCCATGGGCACAGCCAGAGGGGCACAGTCGGGCGGGCAGCTGGCCCCAGCCCACACAAGCTGCGTCCTGCCCCGCTGCTATTTACTCACAGCTACAGATGTTGGCACCACAAAGAGCTACAGACAGACGGACAGAAGGGCAGCAGTGTTGAGCTGCAGACACTGCCGGCTCTATTCTTCAGGAAAGCGCCTCCGACTTCCCCACCCAGCCCTTTGGAAGTCATCTGGGCTGGTGGAGCTCGCTTTCCTCTCGTGGGACACGGCTGGTGAGAGAGAACATCAGCTCTGCTGTTTGTCCCCGCGCTGAAGGGAACCCTTATCAACCCACAGAAAAACCAATTGTTTCCAAGCAAGGGGCTGAGAGCTCAGGGACGCACTGGCAGCCTGCAGCTTCTGCCTGCCCCTCTGAGGGGCCGCAGGGAAAATCCTGGCTTTGCACAGGGATGACTTGTTCCACAGGAAAAAAACCCCACACCTAAAAACGCCTTTTGGGACACACCACACGAGGCATTTCAAAGCCTCGTGACTGCACACAAAAATGTTCAAACAGCAAAATGAAAACATTTTGAAAAGGTCAGAGGGGCAGAAGCACCTGCAGAAGGGGGCAAGAGCTGGGTGTGGGTTCACACTCCGTGTCCCCTCACCCATGTCCCCACAGGCAGCCCGTGACCGCTCGGATGCCTCAAGCACCGTGCAAGCTGGAGAAGGGCTTCAAGTTTTTAAACAGTTGCTTTTTTAAGCTTCTGGTGTGAACCAAAGTTCAGATCCTTCACAACTGGTAGGAAAAGATATTATTGCCTGGAACCATGCCCAGAAAAACTCAAAGCCCAGCTTGCTCCTGGCTGTGCTGGCTGCCAGGCCCCGGTGCTCTGCCATGATGCCATCTGGTGCCTACAGGCAGAACAGCCAGGGCTTCTCCTGGGCAGAGTTTGGGACAGTTCAGGGGGGCAATCACCATTCCCCAGGCAGTAACTCAGAGCGTTTGTTCTGCTGCAGGATTGACGCTGCCCTTGCACTGCACCAGCGTGTCGAACGCCTCGGGCTGGGCTGTGAGGAGAACACGGCTGACAGGAACACTCAGCTCTGCTCTGCCTCCCCTGCATGGGGATTTGGGGGTTTGCAGTGTTGTGCTGCCCTGGATGGGGATTTGCAGTGTTGTATTAACCAGGATGGGGATTTGCAGTGTTGTGTTGCCCTGGATGGGGATTTGCAGTGCTGTGTTACCCAGG